>OMNN01029239.1:0-49006 GCA_900302755.1 Chromis chromis
GGCACCAGGACGTTGGCAGTGGATCCTTTGGGTACTCTGGCTTGTGCAGTGGGGCCTCTGTCAATCCAACTTGTTCCACTGCATCCTGTTGATGCTTGATCAGAATGGGGTCTAGGAAGTTTGGAGGTCAAATCAACATCTTGGGTCATGATCCTCAAGATGTTCCTGATTGGTTGATGTTGTTGCCATGTGGTGGGGTGCATTTTCCTGCGGGGGTAGGCCAGTGACAATTGAGGTTACCATTTGCATGAGGGAGTGTGCTTGTTCTGGGACAATGTTTATTTTGGTGTCTAAGTCTCATCAACACAGATGTTAAAATCCAAGGTTTTCCAGCAGAACACCACATAGTACCAATATGATCAATGTTATTCACTTCACCTGTCAGTGGTTTTGATGTTGTGGCTGATTGGTGTATATATATACCCCAGACAAATACAGATCAAGATGTTAAATGTAAATGTAAACTCTTTATAAATGTAAACATTAGAAAAGCAGCAAATTATCATATTTGTGAATTTCTTGTTGTTGCTGACTGTAGTTCTTTCTTCTTTCTTCAGAAGTAACACTTTACATAGTTGGACATTTATGTTTTTTCACTCTAGTTATACTGTCTTTTTCATTCTGTCTCAGTATCAGAGTAAATGTGCTCTGGATTGTTTGGGTCAACAGCTTGAAACAGATCAGTGCATTTGGATAACAGGGTTCGATGCTGCCTGCCTCCTCTGTTCCAAAAATCATATGCTAATAAGACTTTTGTAAGCTCACACCAAGGATGAGCTGCTATAAAATATCCTCCAAAGTGAGCTGAGTCTCACTTTTTTCTGGATGTTTTGAATATCATTACATCAGTTTTACAATTCCCATGTGGGAAATTCAATTTTTTTTGCCTTTATGCCTCAGAATGTGGGGTGGTGATATATTCTAGGCGCTCCTTTTTTTTTATAATGTCCTCATTTATAGTTTGAAAGTCTTTAATAGACTCCCACCTAAAAGAAAGGGGCATGAATACTCCTGTTTAATTGAGCAAGACTATTGAGATCACCTGTCTACTGTTCATGCCACAGGATAAAGAGTTTAGCTCGTGCTATGGGTGTAATGAGGCTGTGGTTATGGCTGCCAGTGGCAAGTCATCAGCTACTGCCTGGACGTCCTCCTGTCTCCCACATTACCCAGCACACATCCATCATCTTCAGGATGTAATCATCCCTCGGAAAACACCGCACGTATGGAGTCTCAGGGATGCGCTCCTGTGCATTGACAAACCCACGAGGAAATGACTTATCATTCACAGCTCCGTGATTGTCGAATACATCCAGTCTCTCGCCTGTATTTTTTAAGGCAAGTCTCAAAAGTCTTTTTCCCCTTCACTCGTTCCATCCATTTCCCCCCCCTCAGAACATAAAACGAAGATGAGACGCCCATTGTCTTGTGATAATTTCCCATGGGTGAAACCCATTGAGTGTTACTGAGCTGTGTCTAATTTGTCCGGGAAGGTGTTAGAGAGGTACTCAAGAATGCTGGATGTTCATGTTTAGTGGCATGTGAAATCTCACAGCAGCTTCCTCCAGCAGCTGCACTCCTTCACAACTCCGGCATTGTTTTCGCGTGTAAACAGTAAACTGTTGGTGTCTCCCGGTGCTTGACAAATTCCAAAGCTATGCTAATGATAGTTATTATGCACCTGGATGGCCAAATAAACATTTCTGTACATCTCTAAAAAGAAAGTGAAGATTGTATCAAGCTGTAGGGATTAGGTGTGTCTTAAAGGGAAGTCACCAAAAAAAACTAAAGTTACACTAACAGCCACATTGAATTTGCTGAATCAATATGTAATTACGAGACAAACAAGTTATTGATATACTAAAGATTCAGGGGAGCAAGCGAACCACAAAATTAAAACACAAGCCAGAGATCAATACATAATTTATACAATCACAGTTTTATATATTTTAGTCCTTAAAAATAATGTATAGCACATATGAAGTTAACTTATATCAAAGCAGAGAGCAAAATGCATCATTTCAATTTTGCAAACTTTATAAATACTAGACATTGTACTTTATTTAAAAAAAACTGTGCTATGCTGTATAAAAGTGGACTTTCTGTTTGAATCATATTTGCATATTAACTGTTACCCAAAATGCTAAGGAGGACTACACCCACCTGCAGCTTTGGTGCAGTCGCATCTCGTTTTTAATTATGAAAATGTCCCTATAGTTTAGTTCTTAACCACACGCCCGAAAACACAGCACAGCAATCTGAGCATCACTTTGGCAATTAATTATCAAGCAGGCCCATCAATGTTCTTTGTCTTTATTTGATTCCTGGCAGCCTGCATCCAGTGAGAGCAAGGGAGGGGCCCATGCTGCCTTCTCTGCTGAATACACTGTTTACAGCTATGCACTTAGAGAAACACAGAAACATGGAGAAAGAAATGAAATCAGGTAAAAGATGGAAGTCCAGACAGAATTTAGGGCGCATCTATCTTCAGGTTCGGCTCAAGCAGGCCACGGAAACCTCAATAAGTCAGTTACTGGTTTTGATACATGCACAGCCATTCATTGCTGATGCATTAACATGACAATAGCAGTAACGCAAGAAGCCTCTGGGTAACATTTCTCATCTTTTACAGCCCCCCAAAATTGCAGCACAGAGTATTTCAGTGAGAAACACCCCAGAGACTCTCTCCGGCTCTTTACGGCTCTCTGCAGCGCCGCTATTAAGCAAAATTCCTCCTGTATATATGCCCAGGGCCTGGGAGCCTGTTTCACCATCTACCACAAGACTGGCACTAATAGGCTGCAATGAGACCAGCTTTTAAGATTGCCGAATTCACCTTATCGCACACCAGCCACAGTTTACCTGCGCAGTTGGAGACTTTCTTTGTTGGGGAAATGCATTAAAAATTAAAATGAAAATGAAAAAGAAAATAAGGTTGCAATGGGGGGTATCCAATTGCTGTAACCTCCAGCAAGGCAATCAATATGAGTTTAACTGTTGGCAATTCTCACTTTGGTAATTGTGCTCTGGAATAATGAAATCGCATTCAAGGTGAAGCATGACCGACATAATAATCATTTTGTTGAGGCTAGAACCATAGGGAGAATGAAGGAAGATATGCAGATGATTATTAGTACAGGCTGAAAATTTGGCATTTCAGAAATTAAAAACAACAACCTCAGTGTAAGGAGTGCAAGTTTTCAATTGCATGATGAATTTTGAGAAGATTTAGTAGTGAAAGTGACAATTTACACTACAAGTTAACAAAATTGGGCTCTTAATCACCTCACAATAGCTTCATCCAAATCCCTTGACAGCGCTCTGTTTGCATGCTTCTGAGGATTTTTTAAACCCCCGTTGCGGTGTCCAAATCTGGCGCCGCAGACTGGCAGTGCATAATAAAGGGACAGTGAAGAGAGAAGAGCAGTACATTTTCATTCGTCAGAGGCCATTGGCTGTGTCACACTGACTGAAGAGGCAGACTTGTGAACCGTGCTGCTCGGATTCATCACAGTCACACACAATACACTGACATGCCTAACCACAATACTAAACGTCTGTCATTCATACACTCACGGAAAGTAAAAGTCATCCGCGAGAGTGAAACTTCAGCTGAGTCGAAGAATAGTTTTTTGTTCTCAACCACTACTGCAAGACTTTGCTTGACATGTTGTGAAGGTGAGAAATCACCACTTAAATATGCAGAAATCTTTAGAAAACGCACATCAGCATTTGATCTGTGCCCTGTCCTTTTATGCCATAAATCACTCAGGGGCGAATGCCAAATATCCTGCTTCATTTTCAGCAAGCGTCGCAGCATCTTAAGCATTAAGCAAATAGACTCTTGGCTCCCAGTTAATAAGCAGTAAATCCTTATTTTGCACGGTTTGACAGTGTGGATTCTATCAAACTGGGTGACACACTTAGCCGGGTTCAAAAGGTAACATGTCGACTGGAGTGCTTCTCTTGCCAACAAATCTGGGGCTTCTGTGGGGGGGAGTGACAGAAGAATCATTAAAATAAGACCAGCAGAACATTTTTCAGAGGATTCAGAGAGACGTCTAAATAATTGACAAGTCGGCAAGTGTCGTTGTTATATGCTGTCAGATCTGCAAAAAGGCTACAAGAGGGGAGAGTCCTGGGAGACTTTATTGGATCAGATTACCCCCCCTGAAGCTGGGACTGCCAAGAGAGAAAGAAGCTGCCTCTGAGGAAGGGTCACACTCGGCCAACATCAAATACCTGCCATTAGATCTATTCCCTGATTGATTCAGTGTGCAGATACTGTTTACCCTGCAATAACAACATTTCAGGATTTGTGCACGAGGAGTGATCTTTTAGGTGAACCGGAGACTAAAAAGTAGGCCATCTCAGCCTGAATCTATGCTATGGGACTGACATATACTTCAAATGCAAATAACCCCAGTGATTTCAGTTTGTCAGTGGTTCCAGTCATACTCAATATGCAAACCAGCCTGTGAAAAATCCCACGCAGTTGTTGGTTTTATATATAGGGAACATCATCAGGCGGTACGCTTGAAAGCTCAGACAAGCACTGCAATGTGATTACTCACCACAACCATGGCAGACTATGAATTTAAACTTTCGAGTTAGACGCAGTAATGCTTCTGAAGAAAAAGAAAAAAAGATCCGTGGAACAAGATTGATTTGTTTTGAGGAATACTAATGGAATTTCTGTTTCTGTGTAAAAAATCAGTGTGAAAGTGGTGCTGCCTTCTGTATGGGTAGAAGGATCGATATCTAAAGTATCAATACCACCGATACCAGGTCTTGTTCTGAGTATCAATAGTAGTATCAGTAGGATCAATGCCACAAAAAAAAAAGAAATGGATTAGTCTCAGGTTATATCACATTCTGGGCACGTGAACACACTTTCTTAGTCCATGGACTTGTGTTTATCCTCTTTAATAATTCACACAGAAAACATTTATTTATATTGAACATGCATGTGATTAACATTTAACATCCATTTCAAACCGCTTAATATGTCTCCTGCTGCTACCTTTCAGGAGAAAATGCACTTTTTACTCCATAGATGTTTCTGTTCTGACTGTTTAGTCACTAGTAAAGGAGTGAGGTCATGTAAAAATGTACAGCAGTGTCTCAAACTACATCTAAAAACTGTAAGTCAGCAATCAAATGTAAGTATTTCCATGAGTTGTATCTTTCCACTAAAGCAGCATTCAAATGACTCAAGTGGATTTGATCGACTCATCAGAGTCTTGTTGAAGTAAATTGACCTGCAGCTATTACTCACCTTTTAGAATATGTCTGTGAATCACGTTTCCACTAGAACATTGCTCACTAACTAGCACTGTTATGGTGGGAAACATCAGGACGAAGTAATTCTGAACAATCTGAAATCTCGACTAGACTGTTCTTTAAGAGGGCAGTGCATGGCCCGATCAGGCAGACCAAAAGTGAACACACCATCAGTAGATCAAGACATTAAGCTTGGTTCACTGAAAAAGAGAAATGTAATTTTATCACAGAATTTGCCAACACTCCGATCAACAAAACTCCTGTCAAAAGAAGACTGTCTACTTGAGGTCTCGGAGGATGAGTAGCATCTCTAAACCACTTCTCAGGAGAAGAAACAAGGCTAAACGCTTGGGTGAGCTAAGACAAAACAGCATTTCACAGTGGATGACTGGATAAAAGATCTTTTTATGATGAATCCAAGTTGGAGATTTCTAACACTAACAGGAGGATACTGCAGTGCATCAAACCCACAATGACACATGGTGGTGGGAATGTTATGTGTGAAGGGGTTTCACCTACTTTCGAGTTGGACACCTGCAACAAATTGACTCAAGCTTGACCAAGGCAAAGTTCCATTACATTTTTCAAAGACATGCTCCACCCTCTGGTTTGCATCTTTTTAGAGAAAGATTCGCAGTGTAGCAGGATAATGAGCCCAAACCCAACTCAAAGCTTTGACGAACAAGAGAGTGCTGACTGTCATGGACATTCCTCCGCAGTCAAATGACCTCAAAGTGATTGAAAATGTTTGGGGGTCACTTGAAGACTGAGGAAGCAAAACATTCCTGATATGACAAGAAGCTCTTTGAGCATCTTTGTCAGATCCTCCTGGGATAACATGAGTTGTCAGTACTGCTCAAACTTCTGGAGTTGCAGCTCGTGGGTTGCTGTCATTGAAGCAAAAATACTAAAGATGAAGACATTTTGAAATAAACGTCAACTTTTCACTTCCCACTGTTTATCTTAATACCCAACATTATTTCTCTATCTAGGACCACACCATCAATTTGTTCATTTTTTGTTGGATGCAAATGAGCGTTATGTTGGCGATGACTGAGGCCCCATCCACACAAAGCTAACACGCTTATAGTTTCAAAAACGTTCTTCGTAAAGACGGAGCCGTTTCAGTAAATCTGTCCGTCCACGAATTCACTTGATGCCCCTGAAAACAATGTAAAACACGTCAGGCCTGTTGGTGGCGCTGTGACGGCGTAACGGAAACTGGCGGCGGGACTTCTGGCATGCGCAGAAATCTGTATATGATGTAAACATAGAACATGAAGTGGCGTAATGTGCTTTCCATATTTGTTTGGTGAACATGGTGATAATGCAGAAGAAGTATATTTTGCTGTAATAGCGATAATAGGGTGACTAGTTTCAGCAGTACACACGCAACACTATATGGTGCCATTGTTGTAGTCATTTTCTGAGGTTGGCGCATGCGCATTTATCAAGAGGTGGAGCTACGACACAAGCGTTTCAAAAACGATGCGGATACAGCGTCCACACGGAGCGGCAGAAGTGGCGGTTTCAAATCTTTCCACTCTGGAACCTGTTTTCATTAATGATCGTTTTCAAACCCCAAAATGCCACCTTCATGTGGATGATACACCACTTTGATGAACTATTTGTGCGTTTACGCCTGGGTTCGTCTTCGTGTGGACGGGGCCTGAGTTGAGCTGATGCGGTGTGGGGAAAAGCTTAGTCGGGGATCAGCGGCGGACCCCGAAAAGGAGAAGACAGAAAGAGACAGAAGTAAAGGGATGGTGGGTGGGGCACGAGAAGCGAGTACGGACAAATGGGAAGGGCAGAGTGGTATGTATAGACGTATGACAGGAAGGGGAGTGATTGAGGTGTGGTCCTGCACCTGAACCTCAACTAAAGATTTTAATTCAATAATTCAATAATTCAAATAAGCTCCACCCATAACCACCTAAAACATGAAAATATGGCCAATATGTTAATGCACCAGTAATAATAATCAAATAGTTTACGCAATGACACTCCATTTTCCTTATACTATGGATGCTTCACAGCATTTTACTGCTAACACTGCAGTACATTTTGATTCTTATAGTTTTCAACTTTTATAAGGGTAAATATATTAACTGAGCATTTTTACATTATGCTAATGGGATATTTATTAAAGTAAAAGATCCATTTACTGCTTCTATCACAGTCTGTCAGAGTGCAAATTGCGTTATTTTAATGAATGAGGGAGAAAACGCGTATAAAGCTCCACTAAACAGAGGTCAGGCTTCTGCACACTGCACCTGTTTCCACTGTCACATTAAAGTCTGTAATAAGTGTGACATACATTTAGCTCATATCATTTATATGCACGCCTGTGTCTTTACGCATGGGGAAGATCCACATATAATTAGATTAGTAATTATTAGAAGAATTAATGACCGCTTTGATGTAGACGAGGCATCAATTAATGTCTCAGTTCATCTTTGCGGTGGCCAGCCTGTTTTTAACAACAAAAGAAAGGTGACATCTACTCTTGCTGGATGAGATGCCGAAGGAGGTAGCTTTTAAGCTCCCAGCCTGCACTTTGATTGACAGGCATGGGAAAGCAAACAAAGCTGCGCCGTCAGACTGTAGAAATGGGTGGGGGGGACTGACACACACAGACACAGTCTCAGACACAAGTGATGGAACCCCGCAGAGTAGTACTTCTTTTTAGACGCAGCAGGCATAATATTACATAGTGCTCTGTACACTTCTGTGTATGATTTATCAATTTTATATCTACCTTCTCCATTTGTGTGGGTGACGCAATTTACGTCCTAAATGTCATACGCACAGTTTCAAGTGTAACATGGCAGACAAGCATAAATACTTCACAAAACCATGAATTATTTAACTGTCCGCTTGCATCATGACGCGGAGGTGTTGATACAGTGCAGCTGTGATGTAACTGATATTAGATTGATGGTCCGGATGTTATTTACTCGGAGTGTGCCCACTGTGTGATGCCAAAACAGCTCTGGCCCACTGAGGATCCACAAAATCTCTAAAGTCTGTTTTGGAACACGATATGATAAAGGGGCTCTGTGGTATCAGGCACCAAGATAGCAGCAGCAATTCCTTTATGTCCTGGCAGTTGGGAGGTGGAGTCTCCATGGACCGGAGTTGTTTTTCCAGTACGTCTTACAGATGATCAATCAGACTGAGATCTAGGGAATTTGGAGACCAAGTCAACACCTTGAACCCTTTGTTCTCTTTTTAAAGTAACATCCACATGAATGCCAGCACCCAAGGTTCCCCAACAGAACATTGCCTCAAGCATCACACCCCGCTGGGCTGCCCTCTTCCCATAATGCATCCTAGTGCCATCTCTCATCACACACTCGACTGTCCCATGATGTTAAAGAAAACGTGATTCATCAGACGAGGCCAGCTTATTCCATTGTTCATGGTCCAGTTCTGACATTCATGTGCCCATTGTAGGCGCTTTTGATGGTGGACAGGGGTCAGCATGCTAAGAAACCCCATATACAGCAAGCTATCATGCGTGATCTGTTCTGACATCATTCTATCATAGCAGCATCAAGGTTTTCAGCAGTGTGTGCTACAGGAGTTCTTCTGTGGGATTTCAATACCCACATCAGTGCATCAGTTGGCCTTGCTCTTCCTTGACCCTGACACCCAGAAGACCTGTCATTTTATTAGATGCTTTGACCCAGTTGTCTAGCTATTCAATTCTTGTTTCCATCATATCAGTTTCCAGAACTGACTGTTGTGTTGTTGTTGTTTTTAGATACCCTTATTTGATCCCACAAGGGGATATTTTGCCTTTTCGCATTTTCCAGATTATTTGGAAGCTGGGGTCAGACCGGAGGGCCACACTAAGGTAGGGTTAAGGGCCCTGCCAAAGGGCACACCAGTGGCAGCTTGGCAGTACTGGGGCTTGAATCCCCAACTTTCCTTATCCACTCCAACACCCCCCTAAAACACCAGACTCAGGTGGTAGAGCGGGTTGTCCACTGATCACAAGGTTGGCAGTTCGATTCCCAGCCCCTTCGCATGCCGAAGTGTCCTTGGGCAAGACACTGAACCCAAAGTTGCTCCCAATGGCAGGCAGGCAGCTTGCATGTCAGCTCTATGTGTGTGAATGGGTGAATGAGAAACACTGTAAAGCACTTTGAGTACCACTAAGGTAGAAAGGCGCTATATAAGTGCAGACCATTTACCATTGCTGTTTTAAGCAGTGGACACATGATACAGGCTGTTAGATACGCCACTTGGACATTGAAACATTAACCTATTAGATCCTTACTTCTCTTTGTGTTCACCCTGTACTCCTGCCTAGTATATCCCACCACTTGATAGGTGCCATAGTAACAAGATAATCAATGTCATTCACTTGTCAGTGGTTGTAATGTTGTAGCAGATCAGTGGTAGTCTGTACCAAAAGACGTCTTCGAAATGATCAGTATCCACCAATGCATGATAGTGGCTCGTGACACCTTTTAGTCCTTTTACTCCAGTAAATGAGAAGCTACACTGGATTTACAGGGATTAAATAATTGCTTATCTGGCTCTCAATAATGTAAGAAGTTTTGATAAGCATACTTCCTGTTTTTAAGCAGCTGCCTCACCTCACTTTCAGACTGTGTCCTGCAGTACATTCACACTGGGAGCTTCACGGTGCTTCCGCAGTCTTTTGCTGTCTACTTGAGCAATTAGATATTGATTTCCTTGCTTGAGGACCTCGGTGATACAGTTGCTGACAGACAGGAGACCGTTACACCTTCACAAATGAAATGTTCCAACCTCTCTCAGTCTGGAGAACCAAATCAAAAGTCACCTGCCTGAACGACAGGGAGAAAAAGCATCTGATGCACACATCTTTCTTTGAATGTCCAGCAACCGCTTGGATCACTTAAGCAGGTTTCCATGGAGACCTGGACCAGACTGGAGTGCGGATATAGTGTTTACCAGACAAGAATTACAAGAGCTGAATGGAATCGAAATCACATTAAAAATGTAATACATTTTAGTAACTTATGGAGCTGAGAATAAATGTGTCTATGCGTATGTATTTATGTACCAGTGGGTGTAATGTGGGCATGTAGGAAAGGGGAAGGGAAATAAATGAGAGAGAGAGCTTACTAAGTGTTACCACAAACTGCTGTGTTGAGTTTTTGTCAAGTTTATACATTACACTGTGGCTAAATTTATTTGAGATGACAGCAGACAAATTTAATTAGAACGCTTATTTTAAACTGTTTTCTTATCATTTAGAATTTGGGCTTGGAAGCTCTGGGAAATGTATGAGCTGAAATGAACGTAAACAAACATATTTGTACAAAGTGGCTCTCTACTCAGCATTTTTTTTTCTACATCCAGTAATTTCTTTTCAGCTGCTTCATTTGACACAGCTGCGGCCGAAAGAATTCAAAAGTGTATCAGTGGGTTTTAAAACACAAGAGGAGAAACTTTAAGCTGTAAAATGTCCAGTTGGCACTTTCACTCCAGCCTGGCAATGTAATGAGGAGTAATACGGCACATGAATACCATATTGCTGAAGCATTTTGACATTCTGAAGCATAAAGTAGTGAACAGTTCTTGCCGGATTGCTGAGGCAAGAAAACATGGCATTACAACAGTGAAACCAGAGAGATTAGAGCATCCAATAACCAGCTGCCTGTCTTAATTTCTACTACAAAATAGAGGGTTAAAATGCTTAAATCTTTAAAAAAAAAAAAAAAAAGATTGCAGAATACATATCTACATACACCGATCAGGCATAACATCATGACCACCTGCTTAGTATTGTGTTGGTCCCCCTTATGTGGTCAAAAATGCTCTGAACCATTGGGCATGGACAAAAGGACCTCTCAGGGTGTCCTATGGGGTCCGGCACCAGGACCAGGGCAGTGGATCCTTTGGGTGCTCTGGGTTGTGCAGTGGGGCCTCTGTCAATCAAACTTGTTCCACTGCATCCTGTTGATGCTTGATCAGAATGGGGTCTAGGAAGTTTGGAGGTCAAATCAACATCTTGGGCCATTGTCATGTTCCTCAACATGTTCCTGATTGGTTGATGTTGTTGCCATGTGGTGGGGTGCATTTTCCTGCGGGGGTAGGCCAGTGACATTTGGGATTTTCCATTTGCATGAAGGAGTGTGCTTGTTGTGGGAC
Source organism: Chromis chromis (assembly GCA_900302755.1). Taxonomy (NCBI): domain Eukaryota; kingdom Metazoa; phylum Chordata; class Actinopteri; family Pomacentridae; genus Chromis; species Chromis chromis. The sequence goes on from OMNN01029239.1 coordinate 11,434, forward strand.
AATGTTTATTTGGGTGTCTAAGTCTCATCAACACGGATGTTAAAAGCCAAGGTTTTCCAGCAGAACACCACATAGTACCAATATGATCAATGTTATTCACTTCACCTGTCAGTGGTCCTAATGTTGTGCCTGATCAGTTTATATTGTTCTATCTAAGTCATGGTATGCATGAGATCACAAAAACAAAATGTGCGTTTATCCTTTTACTGCAATTTGTATTTTTTGTCTGGTCACATCTCATTGGTATGAGATATTAAACTGGTTGAACATGAGCTAAATGATGCAAACATTTGTTATTGAAAAAATATGTAAATGTAAATACCAGCACAGCTACCAACAAAAAGAAATAAGTTGTATATTTGTATGTAAACTAATTGCATGAAAGCATTTAACTCTGGAACAACTTTAACTGTGTACAAACCGATTTAGTCTGGTTTGCAATGGTACACTTTTGTTATTACCATTTTACAGTTTACACTTGTAACCATATGAGTTTAACTGCTTGCTGGACTTTTTCAATATCGTTTATTGATAGTGCATAAGATGACACCCCCTGCACCATAGAGAACTTTGTATAAGAGATTATTTCATTTATTTGTGTTAAATGTAGGTATTTTTGCTTGTCGTTCTGAAAGTTAATTTAGTAAAGTCCAACCCCAAAGATCATCTCTACTGCCATCACTATGACCAAGTTGCCTGCCGTCAGCCAACAAAACTCGAGGCTCACAGTCTAATAGCTGAAGATCCATCTGTTGGTATAATTCCTGTCACCCTGGCCATATTTTGCCCTGGAACATCATTGGTAAGGGGTTCCAACTTTAATACCAGTAACATGCCCCATTGTGTCCACTAGATGGTCCTGTTGATTAAGATATGACTTCAACAGCAAAGGTGTTTTCACTTTAAGCAAATCTGTTTATGATTTACTGGATAAAGGACATTTACCACATCCTTAGCTAGAATCTGTAAGGTTAATATAGAATGTTGTGTAATTGTTGCATGTGTCCGTTTTTACACCAGTTACATTAAATGAAGAAATAAATATGTTGCATAGAAATGTCCTCTTAGCATGTAATCTGGGTATATTATGATTATTATTAGTCTAAAGGGGTAATGGATGTCTCAGTGTGTCCTGTACCTCTGTTTTGATGACTAGGGGCCTCTTCCCAAAGCTGTCCAGGAAGTGCAGAGGTGACAGCATCGTCCCAAACTCCTGGAGGTCGCCGAATTTGAGCTTGTCAGTCAGCGTGGTGGCCGAGATCCCAGCCAGCGGGCCCAGGCTGGGCAGGGAGCCCGCAGTCACAGAGGGATCTGGGATTTGTCCTGGCATCGCGTCAGACTCGGTCGTGACCACAGCTACAGTAGGAGGCAGAGGGAGAAAATGGGAGACATACTCAGACGGAAACTAAACCAGATCAATGAAAAACACATAAAACTCTGTCTGCGCTGCCCGTTATAGCACATACTGGGGCGCGCTTTATGGCACGAGGGGAGAAAAACAGCCATTTCACATTAACAAATTAGACACAAATACATATGCAAGTGCTTTATTTGACCTACAGTGCAGTCTGCTTCGGGGAGGCATTTGCCCAAGGTGCACTGTTCCCTTCTAGCAGACAGCTGGGTGATGATTTGCTGCTCTGTTCCAGGAGCAGGATGCTGAGGCTGCTGCTCATTAGGTTATTTTGTTATTTTGACACTTTTTTTCTGGAAGGAATATGCTACCATTTACTGAACCTTGGCAGGAGCTTACCTTATTTAATCCCAAGAGGCCAAGAAGAAAGATTAAACAAGAGTGCACAAAGCAGATTCAAATTCCATTTTATTCCAACGAGAGCTAAAAAGGCAATTGCCAAGAAAAACCTGTTAACTGTGGCTTTCTCCATATGAGGCTTAATTTGAGGGGGAGGCGGAATATGGATGCCAAAATTGAGCCAGGTTTTGTTTGGCCAAAATAAAAATTAAAGATGACACCGTTCAGGTAATGTGTGTTGTGTGAACAGATTGTCACCGTTTTGTCCTGGCAAATTTGTGGACATTTTCATTGATAGAGACGAGGAGAGGTGTGTGAGCAAAGCCGGGCCAAAGACACAGGAAATTACTACAACAGCTCAGCGGATTTCCAAGCCACATGACACAGCTCAAAACTATGATCTAAGGTCAGTTACTCAGAAATCTCTAACCCACACTACTGGAATAAACAGGCAGAATCGGATGTAAATATTACTACAGAAAACATCCTTCTGGCTTGTTGTCATCTGTGAAGACTGATCGAACGTTAAGGAAAGAGTTTATATGTGTCAGTTAAACTTTGAGCAGAAACAACAACATTAAAATCTCATGGGAATAACTTTCAGTTTGCACTTCCCTAAACTTCAGGTCAAAAAGACACACCAGGCCATGATGGAGGCACGTGATAAACAACACTTGTCTTGAAACTGGTGCAGCGGTAACATGGAAACGGCAGGTTTTAGATTTAGATTTCACAAAAGTTTTAACCACAGCGAATACCAAACCCACCCTAAAATCATGGTTCTGAATATGTGTACATATGATTAAAACAGCTCCTCTTATTAGGGCAGCATTATTATAGGCGGCTCCTGAAAGTCCCAGGAAACCAGTTCACTTATCCTGATTAGGCTGTGTTATAATGATTTGTGTTGACCTCCATACATTAGAATGTCCCAGTTTACTTTACAAATATGCATTTAGAGCTGCTTGTGAGTGTCCCAGTGGCCGGTGTCGTGCCAAAAAACTGATGCTGCGCTTTATTTTAAAGCTGTATTTCCCCACTTAATATACATTTACAGCAGCTTTTACTTGAATGAAAGTCACACTGTGCAAATAAACCAAACTCTAGGTCTGTGGTGACAGTAAAGGTATGTCTTTGTGGAATTTTGCAACTGAATAATTTTAAATGCTGGCAGTTAATAGCGTAATCAAGCATTGTATTTTATATTATTGTAGACAATATTATAGTATTGTTTCAATGTCTAGGGTTAGGGCATGTGTATGGTATGTCTCATCTTAGTTTAGACTGCAATTAACATGACTTACAGATATCCTATGGGTTATAGTCTTTGGATTATAGCCTTATGATTGAAATCAAGTCATTTTGATGCATTAATCACATCTCAGTCCCAATGTGCAGGCTGCAGTCACTTTTTGGCAAGTGGAAAACTGCATTGCATAAGTTCCACTGGTCCTTTAAAGCTGCTTCAACTGGTAAAAACAGCTGCACTGGTGATAATCTATGGCACAGAGCAGGTAGAATAACACAGAGGCACTTTGGTTTAATCAGTTTTTGGCACAAAGTCACTTCTTGGCACATCGGAGCAGCACAGCAGCTGAATTGGTCAACTTGAAAGCGGAAGTTTTTTTTTTTCAGTGCGGCACTAATCTTACGTAACTTTGTCCTTCCATCAGAAACCTGCAGTGATAAAAAAAAAATGTTACAGCTTTTTCAGCCAGATCGGCTTTAGATAAACCCGCGTTTGGAGAATCATTACGCAGCGCTTATTTCACTGTTACACCGGACAAACTAGGAACATTTTGTCCTGAATTGTGCACGCCGGGGATTCATGTTAACAGCAGCATGCAGACAAAAGAAACCGACCCTTCTGCAGCATGCTCGGGAACATGACATGTTTACTTTGCTGCACCGAAATCCAAAGTGAATAACCGAAAACATCCGATCCACCCGCCGCCTCCACAAACTCTGACCGATGCGTGGCGCGCCAATAAACTCTCCACAGAAACGATTCAGCAGCTCTCGACTTGTGAAGTTTTTTTTTTTTTTTTTTTGTAGCTCACCGACCTGACTTTGATCCCAGGTGCAACAAATGTCCTTTCTTCTGCTCAGCCGAGGGTCGAGAGTAGATTTTAAAAAGTGGAAATCGTTGCATCAGCCCGACTTTTAAACGTGATCCCAATCTGGGAGGATTTGGGAATGCGGAAATTAGGCTATGCCAGCCAAACGTAAGCAGGGATGTAAAAAAGTCCATAGTGGGGGCAGAAGTGGGGAAGTAAGTCGCGCCGCTCCTCCCATAAAGAAACACTGAGAGGCTGCTGCAGCGACAGAAACATGGCTCAGAGAGGAGGCCTGAGCTGGAAGTACTGAGAGAGAACACTAATCAGACAGTTTAACAAGGTTAGTTCAAAGATATCACAAGGAAAACAAACTTTCACTCTGCCTTCCATATTCTACTCTAAAAATGCTTCTTTGCATTGAAGAACCTGTTTATTAGGTGATGGTTCTTCATTTTCTTGGGAGTTATTTGGTTTGGTGGCAGGTAGGAGTATCACATTAGAGCTGGAACTAATGATTATTTTGTTAATTGATTAATTATTTAGTCAATAAAACATCAGAAAACAGTGAGAAATGCCATCACAGTTCCTCAAATCTGGTAATAATAATAAATAATAATAATAATCAAACCTTTATTGATCCCCTTGGGGAAATTCCTTCTCTGTATTTGACCCATCGTATTCAAAGTTATCCTTAACTATACAGGAGCAGTGGGCTGCCGCGGTGCAGCGCCCAGGGAGCAGTCAGGGGTTAAGGGCCTTGCTCAAGGGCCAACAGTGGTGATGACTGGGACAAGCGGTCGCTTCCACTTTCCCACCTCAACCTCTTGCCAGTCCAGGGACTCAAACCGATGACCCACCGGTTACAAGTTCGCTTCACAAACCACTAGGAGACCACTAACCCTGGTTCTGGCTGACCAATAGCCCAGAACCCAAAATATCAAATGTGTTATCATGGAAAATCCAGAAATGCTGCAAATTCTTACTTTTGATTTGATTGATTATCCAGTCCTATTATCAAAATAGAAGCAGGTGGATTCATAAAGAAACCATCTTGAAAGTAGTTCCTTGAAGAAACTATTTTTGCCCAGGTTGTTTGTAGTGCCATTAACGGAGCCATTTTTAAAAGGTTGTTTGAGGCAAAGAACCACTTGAAGAGCTGCTTCTTAAAAAAAAAAAAAAAGGTTCTTTGTGGAATAAAAAATGTGGTTCTTCCATGGCATCACTACAATGAACTATTTTTGGTTCCAGTTAGCTCCTTTATTTTTCTAAGTGTTGAGTAAGTCCTCTCCTGACCACTCAGTTTTGCTTCAGGTCTTTTCTTGGATGATAGTGACCTTGGTAATTAAAACCATTAAAATCATTTTCCGGTCTGAGGAAATCAAAAGAGGTGCTTTTAAGATTAATGAAATATCTATAAATAAGTCTGTGTGATTTTTTTAAAATAAGTACATGCATATGCTTTTTTTTTACTCTTAACACAAAAGTCATATGGAGGATTATCCATTAGTTTAAACAAAAATTAAATATTGTTTTTGTAATGTGTGAAACTGTAGGAGTAGGACTTTTTAGAGCTAAGCCTCCCTGGTGATGTGACTTTATTTTTTATTTCAGTAATTGAAATATCTGCAGCTATGAAGTTTTAGGTTACAATCTCTTCAACAGGAATTTGTCTGTTTGACCCTTCAAACCTAAAATAAATCTAAAATCATAAATCATTTCTGTATGTGTTTTCTTATATTAATGTTGCAGGTCATGTAAGAGGACCATCAAAATATGAAAATATTTTAATCTTATACATTAATGACAAGTTTATATTGATCAGATTGACTCGTGGAGTAAGATTAGCACTGGGGCTGTGAGAGAAGATGTGCCTCTTCTCAAGATTTGACATTTAGTTTTAGAATAACAAAGTTGTAATCTGTTGTGATTTAATTAACCTCTGTATTTGCTCACTTAAGAAATAGACATTGTTCCTGAGGGGGGCGTCTTACCCCGGTTTAACCTACACATACTTCATTGATTTCTTAAAGACACAAAACACCACTGTGAACGTAGATTTATTGTAATTATTCAGCAGCATAGATAAGCAATCGATGCCCATTTTACTGATTTTTAAATTTAACAAATAAGTCAAAATCTGAAAGGTAAAAAAATAAATCATAAGTTACATCTTGATAAGATATATAGTATATAGCACTGGATGTTTTCATGGAAAACTTTCAACATTTTAACAATGAGGTCAAACCACAGCTGATGACATTGAGGTATGTAGTTACTTAACATAGATGAATATGTAAATACAACATTTACAGCAATCAATACACTATTGACACCAAAAAACACAAAACCATACTGTCACGGTAAATTCCACATTACACCTTAGATCTAGGAACAGATCAGATATATATGAGCTTTGAAAATTATTTGGAATTTCTCAGCATGCGTTTTTAAAATCAAAACTTACTTCGGTCCCTCCGGTTAAATTAAAAGCCATGCTTTTAGCTACATCACTCTGTTGGCTATGTATCTGGAGAAAGTTTATACGTTTGCTTTAGTCACACACAAGACATTTCATGAATGTATTCCTTGAAGTGTTACAGCATACTGTGGCATATGTTGTTCATCATTTCAGAGTCAGGAACCTGCACACAGAGACATCAGAGAGATCACACAGATCACTTCCCTCTGTTGATTATAAGGCTAAGATAGTCGGAGAGTTGAGGATGTCGACGGATTCGGTCTTGCCTCCTCCACCTTTATGGCTGTCTAGTCCCTCTGTGAGCGAGTCCAGCTCAGGACATGCGAACGTGAACACGGACAGGTAGCTGCTGCAGGTGGGGGTGGAGGTCACCACAGGAGTGCTGAGGGGCTCCAGGTCGCTGGAGACAGACTTGTACAGGGTCTCCCAGTCCGAGACCCCCAGAGAGCTGCTCAGATCGATGTCTGGCACCGAGCGAGCCGTCTCCATGGGGGTTTTCTCCTCCAAGCTGGGCAGCATATTGTCCAGCAGCCCCTCCTTAATGTCCAGAGAGGGCTCGAGATCGCAGATGTTGATTTCAGCACTGGCACACAGCAAGATATTGGAGTTCCCAGAGATGGCTGTGGACGGATCACTGGGGATGTCCATGTCCTGGAGTGAAGGAGCCTCCTGGATGCCATCCTCTGGAAGTCTGTCCTCGTCCGGACTGGGCGGCAGCTCCGGGGACCCCGTGGGCTCCTGGAAAATTGACTCGAGCTCCTCTGACATCTGGCACACCGGTTTATGCGTAGCAAGGATAAATTCAAGCCGTTCTTTCTCTTTCAGGAGGTTGGCTATTTCCGTCTCCAGCGCCGCCTTTTCCTCCTCCAGCTTGTCTGTCTCCTTCAGATAGATCGACATCCAGAGTCATCCACAAGGGAAAACACACAAAAGGAGGTGCAAATGACAGCTGAGTGAATGGGATCACTGTTTACTTACAGCTTGCAGTGTATCTGTCAGTTCCCTCCGTCTGTTGCGACACTTGGCTGCGGCCATTTTATTCCTCTCCCTTCTTATCCTTTTTTTCTCCTCCTCCTCAGGAGACAGCTGGGATGCAAAGGAAATAATTCAGTTATTACCTTGAAGGATCCAGCCATTTCATCCCCTAATCCACTACATCCGCTCCCAGTTCGCCCTCTGAAGAATGGCAAAAGCATGTTTCGCTGCAATGCGTCTAAAAATAGACCATTGTTGCAGACTTGCTGTGACCTGAATATAAATTGACTGCCTAAGGAAGGCACACAGCCCGCACACGGCACCAGAGGAGCATGCACAATAGCACTGTTGCACACAAGGAATTCAGATTGGCATATGTAAATCCACACTATCCTGACCAATAGCAGGTAGACTCCATGTGAGCGAACCTACCTGCTCTGCTTTCCCCTTTCTGACAGCATTTTTTCCCTTATTCCCGCCTGCTTTGGGTGTTGCCTGGTGAGAGCTTTGCGGTTCATTGGCTTGCTTGCTACCCAGAGACTGGGAGACAGATGTAATAATTGTAGGCTGGACCATCCACTGGAAATCTGGGGTAGAGGAGATTGCTGTAACTGTTGGAACAAATGGAGTGTCTTGTGCGCTCATGTCATGGCAGACCTCCTGCAAAAAGAAAGGAAAATAATCCACAATGAGGGACTACAATAGAAGATCCCAGAGGTTTAAAGTGAATCTCATTGTGATGGCAATAATCAGTAAAAAAAAAAAAAAAAAATCCTACAAATCACATGTTTTGCAGCTTAAACCAGAGGCTAGCCTGCATTTGGTTGATCTTTTTCTTGAAATATACCCCCACCAGAAATAGCCCTTCTCCAGATCAATATTTGACTTTATCATTGTTTCTGACGTCAACACTGACGCAGGGATGCTGTGGAGTCTCCTGAATGGATTTATTTTTCTCAATGAACCGCTGCATCGACACGCTCACATTTGGTCCCAGGACGTCGGAATCATAACAATCCAACCCACCGTGCTGCTTTTTGTCACATTTTGCTACCTTCGCAGCTGATTCCTTTCTCTCCGGCTGCACATCAAATGCATCCCCGGATGATAATAATAAAAACAAAAAAATGACGTTTAAAACGAGGCAGTTAATTAAAATCTTAGCAATCAGCCCCCCCTCCCCCCACCGCCGAGATGAAAAGGCACCCAGTCTGTGGATGTTTCAAAAAATAGAATAAAGAATGATGGGGGGGGATGTTGAATGTGCTCATCTGCTCGGGTGCCCCCCTGGGCTGCGTGTTGAATAAATGATCAACAAAGCCATTCATACCTTTGCATTGCTCTCTGAGGAGGAGGCAGGAGAGCTCGCCTCCTCTGGCGTCTTCTGGCTCAGTGTCCCGACAGGAGACTCTGTCCGGCAGGTGGGAGAGACTGGATCCATGTCAGGCGTCTGGTTGTTATGATACATCACCAATAGGAAGCAGGGGGGCAAAAAAAAAAACCACACACACACACAAGTCCTGATCAATGACAAATATGACTCTGGCCTTCCGCTGGGCAGAGCGGCTCGGGTCTGTTCTCCAGGTATATACCTGGTAACTGGACGACTAGAATGCAAGCCCCTCCTTTTATGCTCTGCTAGAATTTTATGAATGAACCAAGACTGTACCATCGGCGGAGGGGAGGGAGGGGGGGTCAGACTGGCAGCCACACAGGCCTACATTTTTGGTGTAAAAGATTATTATTGTGACATTTTTGCACAGGAATATGAGAGATATTTTAACTGATATTTTTTGCGTAAATGTGGTTGCGAGCTGCTCTCTGCACAAACAAGCCCCATTCACAAATACCGGCTGCTTATTAATGCAATATGGGATGAGAAACGTGAGTCTATTTATAAATACAGAAATGTAACCATTTCATGGGCGATGAAAACTTAATGTTCGGGTGCATTCAAGGGTAAAATCCATGTGCGATCAAGAGCAGGTAAAGCTCACTGGTTTTGTTTTGTTTTTGTTTTGTCACCAAGGTCAACTGAGCACGTTTTGCACGATCATTTAAACCATAAACTCCATGTTTATCCCCTTAATTCCTCCTCTCTCCTGATCACATCCCATCTCTCTGAAACACGTTTCTGAACAGTGTGACAGACATTCCTCGATCAGCTCTGCACAGCCATCCCACCCCCCCAAGATAAGGATCGGAGACTGTTAGCAGACATAATGAAATGATGCTGAATTGTTTACTTGGGAGATGGAGGTGAGGAGGAGAGGCTGCACATGTGGGGGCGGACGAGTCACGTGGCATGACCCGGAACTGTGGGGGAGAAGGAGGGGGGGTTCATCATTCACAACATCGCTGCAGCAGCATCCAGACACACCGCGGTTTCTGCTGATTTATATCTGTAACACTTTATAACTGTGCAAATCATACACTTCAGTAAGGCTTCACTGATGCATGACTCATGTCATGATGATGTAGTGAGGAGGCTGAAGTTGGAGTCAGCAGTTAAGGGGAAAGTTAAGGGAAACTTAACTTACAGGACACAAAAGATGTGAGTACACCCCATGTGAAATGTCACTTAAATGATCCAAAAATTATGGATTAGATAAATTACTTTTGAGTAGAGTATTTACTCTTGTGTAAAATTAAAAACGACACTATAAAGCATTAAGCAGGATTTTAGTGGAAGTAACTCATCTTTTCTTGTTAACTAAGTGTAAGTACAGAGGTTTTGTCAGTTCATCTTATTACAGTGGCACCTCTCAAGCGGTGGGACATATCAGGAAGCAAGTGAACACTCAGTTCTTGAAGTTGATGGACACATGGGCAACATTAGGCTTCTGACAGGGTCAAACTGTGGTATCTTGATGACAGGGTCAGAGCATCTCCAAAACGGTAGGTCTTGTGGGGTGTCCCTGGTATGCAGAGGATAATACATACCAAAAGTGGTCTGAGGAAGGACAACTTATGAACCGCAGACAGGGTCCTGGGTGCTTAAGACTCATTGATGCAGATGGGGAGTAAAGGTTGGCCCACGTGATCCCACAGAAGAGTAACTGTAGCACAAATTGCTGATAGGAAGGTGTCAGAACATAATGTTGCATATGGGTCTCCCTCTGCCAGGGTTAATCCTACAGCTGATCAACCTGAGAGACTTTCCTCTGAGCAGCACAAACATCAGCTTAATGAGGGAGTCCATACTGAGCCTGTATCATAACCTCATCACAGGCTCTAAAGACCTCCCTTTAATCCCATACAAAGGAACTTTCTGCTCTCACCATTCATCCATGTGGATCTGGAGCAGAAGGAGAGAATATGTATGTCTTCCATTTCTGGGTTTTCCCCATATTTTAATGATGTAAAACCATGTTTGATATTTTAGGTAAACCCCTAATGGTTTCTGAAACCCACTTTCACGTTTGTGAACCAATTATTTATTATTTGTGGAAACACAAATCAGAAATTGCGTTTAGTCTTTAGCCTCTCTGGCAGAATCTAGTCCAGATTTGACTGATCTTTATACACAGTGCTTTTTGATCTGTTACATAAAAATTTATTTATGTTAATGTTTGCATTTAATAGCCCGTTTGATTAAAAAATATATATATAATCTGATTTCTAAAAGAGCAGGTACAGTTCTGCTGTCAAAAAGGTTAAGCAACGTTTTATGTTGATAAATTGGTTGCACATCAATCTATAAAGACATGTGAAATAACATTCCTTAATTAGGGTTGAGGAATCACAAAGTCACTGTAACTTGATCATTTGTTAATTATGAAAAACAAGTCATGATATAGGCTGTGTTAATTCATGCATGAAATCATAATGAGTCATGCATTAGTTAAATATATAATTTGTACACTTAATATAAAGTGTGAACCATTCTATTTGTTGGCCAACTCTACAACAACTGATTAAGTGGAGAAACTGACCTCCCTTGAGGCGAAGCAAAGACGTCTTAAGCACGGCTGTATTAATGACAGCTCAGTTCCACTGAACTCCCTCTCCGGTTGTTGATTAAGCCCCTAAAAACTCATCTGTGTATCAAAGGTACATATTTAGAAGATTTTTCCATGCAAATGATGCCTTTAATGCTTAGATATACTCTTTGCATTCTCTATAATGTGCAGATCTATGACGTTCCCGCCTCCCTTCCACTCACCCCACCCGACCTATGGCAGCTTGAGCACACCAGCTCACTTATGACTCTACTCAAACACTGTAAAACTAGTCTTTTTATACACAATGGTAAACTATTATATTGGTGTAATTTAGCCATACATGTTCAAGCTGGAAACCAACTCTGAAGTAGAATAGTGATTCAGAAAGCTCCACCCTGCAAGCTGACAACATTGCTTCATTATGTTTGTTTGGAAGTCTGAATTTGTGTTTTTGAGACGATCATGAGTGAACTGCAGCTTTAATGTGGAAATGCTCAGCCATGGTGATTACTGCTAATTTTGCACATATGTCTTCTAGCATATAAAAACCATATGGACATGGTAAAAAGAGAAAAAAATGATTTACACCGGAGGTTTAGCAGCAGGATATAGAAGGAACTACTACTGGTGTACACATAAATCACCACTAGGACAGAAAACTGCATTTGCATTCATTTCTATTTCATATCAGGTGTTTTGCCTTTGACCAAAGTCAAAATGATCACCTGCTGTTTGAGTGTGATCAAAGAAAAGTGCAATTCATTTCTTGATGTCTCTAAAAACATCAAGTTGACTAAAGTGTTAAAAAAAAAAACATGGTGACATTGTGTTGGCAGTTTTAACTGCCATTTCTAGAAAAACACAACTGCTGCTCTTCAGCATCACCTCAATGTGCTGTTTGACAGCAATAGCTAAATGTAGAAATGTTTTTCAGAGCACAAATCATCAATTGGATCATCAGGTTTCGGAATATTCACGTGGTCATTTACTGTTTTTCTGATGATGCATCACATTTGTTTAATTTTTTTTAGCATTTCCTCTTTTTGGGTACTTACAAAACAACTGTTATTTATATCTGACAATGTGTTATTGATATAAATACTTTTGAGTATAAAACAAAAGGTCTGAGCTACAGGACTTTGGGGAAAACTTGAATATTCGAGGCATTGTTATGAGTTATACTTAATTTTATTGGAAATAAATTACACATTTAAAATAAAAGACACATACACTTATCCATTTCCATAGAGTTCCCATGCTTTGTACATTCTTCTCAGCTTTTGGATGTTTGGTTTCTTGAATTCCTGCAGGGACAAGAATGTCGTCAGATTGCTGTACTGTACATTGCCTTGAATACTACATTTAGTAAAAGTTTAGATGTTCTACTACATTCTGGTACCTTCTGGTCTTTGTCCAAATGAAGGATGTCTACAAGGGGAGCAATAGATGGACGGCCATGAGCACACTGGAAGGGCAGCTGGCAGGAAGACAAGGACGCTACCAAGCTGCAGCATTCATCTTTACTTAGAGTGTCATTGAACTTGATGGCACCTGTTTCATACACACATGTATAAAAAATATCAGGTATAAAAATCACTGGCTCATTATCACAGAAAAAATAAATTCAAGGACAGAGAGAAATAATTTATCTTTACCGTGGCATGCTAGCGAGGCGAGCACTTTGAGGACAGTGAGAGGCAAAGTTCCTTTCACTCTACCTGTTGAGCGTAGTAACTGAAAAAAGAAAATAAGAGAAATTATATATGTTACACTTTTTCAAACAGTAAGATGCTCTCTGCACCACACAAGTTTAGGAGCTACCAAGACAGGACCTAGCTTACCTCAATCTGCTCTCGAAGATACTCCTGATGTGAGACAAAGCAAGTGGGAAACAAGAGGAGACAGAAGAGTAAAAACCTTACTTAGCTTTATATATAGTAAACTGTCTTAATATCGAGGCTTTACAAGTCTTACCTCAACAATAGGCTTGATAACAGATGGTCTTCCTCGCCGGAGCTCATTACTCTCTTTTTCTGTGAAGCACAGTGGAACCTTCCCTACAAACACTTGTGGATCTGCTGCCTGTGAGAAAGTTACTTCCAGGCCCAAGCTCCTCAAATGTGGCTGGCAAGACCTGTAGGAATATGATGGCACAATCTATTAGCACCGTAATAATATCTGTAATATGAAATTTATAAATGAAAACAAAAAGAAACAAAAAAAATACACACAAAAAACTGTGGCGGACAAGCTGTATGTAATAATCTAAAAATGCTGTGTGGTGCAGTTTGATGAACATCTAAGTATGTCCTCATGTCACAACAAGGAGGCAAGAAAACACTCAGCAATGGTGAAGGGCTGTTTCATTCTTCCAGAGTTTAACTGCTAGCTAGAGGATAGTTTAGTCTGCTTTATATGATTTAAGCTGAAGGGTGACATTATGTTTCTGAGGTGACTGACTGTCTGCGTCTCCATCTGTGAAGTCTCATATCATCGAGGAAGGTAGATCAGAAATCACAAAGGAAAAAGTTCTCTTACAGCTCCAGGGTATAACCTTATTCAAAAAATGAAAGAAGTAGATTGTGGCAGCTATAGAACTATCACCCTCCTGTCCAAAGCAGGCAACCTGCTTAAACTTGTTCTTATGAGCTGAGTCTTTTGACTGTCTGAAAACCCCTTGAACTGCAATTTAGCCTGTTAACCTTAAAATGCAACGCCGACAAGACCTTTTGACACTCCAAAGTACAACAAAAACATAGTCAACATTAGCAACCTTTGAATTTAGGTTTATAGATTTAATAGTGGCCTTGGAGGAAATCTGGCAAAGACTTAATATACTGTAGGTTACCATGAAATGAACACAGAAGGCTGCTTCACAGCATCCACACTTTGGTCATCTTTTTTATTTAATCTCTCTCCAGTCATGGATCAAATCCCTTAACACTCATCTCTGTTTATCAAAGTTATATATTTAGAGGTTTCTCATTCATATAATCCCTTCTTGCCTTAAAATGGTTTAGATGTAACTCTACGTCTTTGCTTACTCTAGAAAATGCAGATCTACGTAGTACCTGCTTCGGTTTTTTTGCCTATATTTTGACAGGAGCAGTAGAGACACACAGGAAATGTGGGGAAAAAGAGCAAAGACATGCAGTAAAGGTCCAGTCGGTCAGGAATCTAACCAGGGACCCAGTGTTGATGGCATCAACGCCCACACTGGTTGGACCCTAACCATGCAGCCACTAGGTTGCCCAGCCCTTTTGACATCTTTACCACCAGCATCCTTAATCTCACGACCGCTTGTTGTCTCAGATGTTGTATAGAACAGACAATATGCTAAAAATAGTTTAAAGCTAACTGCAGGATAAGTAAATCTATCAAGCAATAGCAATGCCTTCACACCAAAGTAAATAAAACATGCATATTGGAAGCATCTTCACCAGAAGGCACAGGTCTTGCATTCTCAATTGCCAGATAGTATCTATTGTATTGGATCTTGGGTAACATACAGCTGGCACCTGAAGTCGTGGAGCAGCAATATCAGAGAGCCTTGCAAGTAAACTGGGGATCATCTGGAAGAACATACACATTATCCTTCATGTACAAGAGCAGGCCAAGTGAAATGCTACGAATCTATCTCTGTCTTTAGCTATTCTGTAAACAAATATATATTCTTAAACTTGGCAGTATCTGGCTTTAGGTATGTGGGCATTCTCCTCTGCTTGTTGCACTGCACAAAACAGACTCGTAACCTCACCTAAGCAGCCTTAGATCCTCTTCTGACACACTGATTTCCAGAGGTGGCAAAATAGTTGATGAACACAGACGCCTCTCCCCTTGGGCATCTGGATCGTCCTCATATGAATCTACAACAGCACAAATAGTTATTATGAAAGTATCACATTAGGATCCCAACAACATCTTTATTAATTTTACATTTCATTAACGATATTAATACTTGGCACTGTGTTGTTGTTTCTTTTACCCGCAATTAAATTTTCAAGTCGAACTCTCTCATGTGCAGCATGCTGATCCACCAGCACCAACAAGTTTCCTGGGATTTCAAAACAAAATCACAAATACGAAATACACAAACTATCAGGAAAACAACGGATGACAAAGGTTCAATGTTTCCCTCCGTACCTTCAGTTTCAGTGTGCGCTCCTGGCTCTTCATCTCTTGTATTGATGAGGCATGCGAGAAACTTTTTATCCACTTGGTGAATAACCTAAAAGGTAATTGTGTAACAGTTTTATAACATTATTTCATTCAAATTTGTCAAAATACTAAAATGGCGGTTAAAGGATAAACTTGCCTTCATCGAGTGAATCATGGCTTTAGAGAAGCGGTATGGAAACAGGATGTTGTGAATCTTTACAGCCAGTTTGTCAGCTTGTCCACTGGAAATATCCACACCAACCTGTCGACACAATAGAGCTCAGTATTAAATATATAAATACTGAAATGTATTCTATATTTTCTTGAAGACTTTAGACTTTATAACAAATAAAACAAGCAAAACATTTTAATAATAATAATAATTTAACCTTCATTAATCCCCTTGGGGAAATTCAATTTCTGCATTTTACCCATCCTACATAGCAGGAGCAGTGGGCTGCTGCAGTGCAGCACCCGGGGAGCAGTCAGGGGTTAAGGGGCCCAACAGTGGCCGCAGTGGGGTTCGATCCCCTGACCTTCTGATCAGTAGTCAGGGGCTTAACCTGTTGCGTCACCACTGCCCCCAAAGTAAAAAAAAAAAAAAAAAAAAAAAAAAAAAAAAAAAAAAAGTAAACTGTAATGCAAAAACATAGGTTTTGTTTACCATAGGAGGGCGGACAAACACTGGGTTATTCCATTTTGAGTACAATGAAGAAAGTGAGTTGGAGTCATCACCAACATCATCTGTAAAGACAGACAAGATAACAAGTGAGCACAAATGAGTTCAATCATTATTCTGCTATGTGTGAGTTAGAATCTTACAGTCTACCATCTGACATGTCTGTGAGGTACCTCTATAATCAAGCCCTGAGCTAATCACTCTTTCTGGCCTGGATTTAGGCAGGAAAGGCAACACTAGATCCACCTGAAATGGGTAACACCTGTATTCCATCCCTACAGTTCAAGGAACATGGACATGAGAGGAAACAGGAGCACTTTATCCACATGGCACCACTAAATTTCTCAAACAGTAGATCCATTTTCTGGGTTTAATCATCAATGACAGTGACCTCTAATGATGTGTAGTAACTCACCCATTTCAGAGATGACACTAACTGCCATATTGGTGACATCAGATGTACAGGGCACTTGTGTTTCTTCCACAGCTGGGTCCTCATATCTGCTGAGCCCGGTCACTCTGTTGATGTAAACCATCTTTCCAACAGATGTGTCGTAGTGATGAAGCCAGTCACTTGATGTTATATCCTCATCCTTTTCATCCGGTTCAGGATTTGTACTGCAACCTGAGTCTAGCTTGAGATTTGGTGTAGGATCGCAGGGATTCTCATTGTCGTTGCTCTCTTGGATACCATCATTACCACTACTGAGACGGACATTTTCCTCTGAGGTAGTCCTGGACATGTGTAGTGATACTTCTGAATCTGTTGTGGTGTGTTGCTTTAAATGGCAGAGTTTAGCTGCCAAAGATTTTTTACCTTTATTCTGAGCCGAGACTGGTTTTAGCTTAGAGACATCTGATGATGTGGGTGGGCTTTGGGAGCTGCTCTGTGTCTCCTCTCCCTCCTGTCCTGTCTCTGTAACATCACTCTCTTGCTGATCTTTCTGACAAGCCGATATATTTTTAGGATTCAGAACGAAGCTGTCTGTCTGAGGAAGTCTGTTGCTGTTCTGTGCATGTGCCTCAAGATAATTTGGTAATTTCAGTTCATCAGATTTCCCATATATTCTTCTAAACCTGTCAAGAGAGCCAGACTCCTTATACGTGGATAACTTCTGACAAGAAATCACTTTAGGAATTTTTGAAGGGATGATAGCAGCAAAGTCTCCGCATAGTTTCTGTGAAGATTCATCTCGGCCTGCATGCAGTGATATCTTGCGTTTTGATGCCAAGAGTCTTTCATGTTTCACAGTTAAATCTCGCCCCTGAAATACTGGCCTGTTGGATTGGGACAGGCCCTGAGTGTGCAGACTTTCATGAATGTATGGGTCAGACAGACTGATCTTTCTGTCACTTATTAGAGTCTGTCCTTGGCAGCCTGTGCTTTGACAGTCTGTTACTGTTTGCTCAGTGCAGTTTAAAGCAGGCTGAACGTGTTTAATAAGACTATGTAATGAATTTACATTGCTGGTTGAGGCAGCACTGTTTGATTGTATCTCCCTCTCTTTAGAAACCTCACCATCTAGCCCATTTGACATATGTAACATTTGAGAGCTTTCCCCAGCTTCATTGAATACTGGCTCCTCTTCTTCGTTATTGTTATCATGTGACGCAGGCTCCAGTGTAACCAGATCACACTGTGGCTCCTCTATACATTCTGTATTTACACATTTTTTACTGTATATCTTTTCTGATTCATCTGCAGCTATCGTTTTCTGCCCTAGTTCATCAGTCTCATCTGCTGTGCACTCCGTCAGGCCACTTTCTGCACATACACTGACATCTGTGCACTTACGATAAACCGGCTCAGATGCCAGTTTCATTCCAATGCTGCAATCCAGTGAAGTAATAGTAGTTTCTAAGCCACCTTTGTCGCTATTCTCTTCTTGTTCGGATCTATCAGTGCCAAAAACGTTAGGAGATACATAATCCAAGTCATCTTGAGAAAGGACAGCCACCAAGTTCTCCCTGCTCAGGAAAGCTTTCACCGCTTCTTCTACACAGAGCAAAATCCCATTCCAATCTTTAAACTCTATTAGAGTTTTGGCAGGCTCAAGACAAATGTCATACTCTGAGTAAGAGCATTTAATATTGATGATGTATACCCCATACAGCTCCTGGCTTCGCTTGTGTTTTGGACTCCTGATGACAGACCGCAAATCCTGACTGTCATTTTTCTGGTTTGAACTGCTTAATCTGCACAGGAGAAAGTTCAGCAGCTTGTGGATCCGTGTTTTCAACAGCAGCCTGTCATTTACATACAGGAACTGTAAGCTGTTATTGTAGTGACCCTCTCTGCCGAGGTAGCCCATCACTTCAAACTGTTTGTGTGTGTAGCTGATTTCTCCCAGTTTCTCTGCTCGCATCAGGCCGTGGATCTGAACAAACCTGTGATAGGTGTTTCTGGCTTTAGGAAGCTGCACCAGCATGGCTCCTGTGCAGTCATTTTTCAGGGTGAAGGACACTGAGGGGTGCATCAGAGAAAGAGCCTCCACCCTGTGTCTGATCCTCTCACCCTCCAGGACAGCATCCACCCTCTTCCTCCGGACTGGCATGTTGTGGAAGAAGTTACAAATGATGACAGTTGTTCCAGCA
The DNA here is from genome assembly GCA_900302755.1 of Chromis chromis. Taxonomy (NCBI): domain Eukaryota; kingdom Metazoa; phylum Chordata; class Actinopteri; family Pomacentridae; genus Chromis; species Chromis chromis. Next base: position 30,074 of record OMNN01029239.1, read on the forward strand.
GAAGGTCGAGCAGTCTCCGCTTCGAAGACATCCAATCCTTTGCCACCCTTGAATAGTTTAACGTGTGTTTTCACTGATGATCTGGTCCGTGATGAGATTTCAACAAGAGTGGCTAAAGAAACCACACTTACCAAGGCTTCTCCTCTGAAACCGTACCATCTGAGGTTGTCCAGGTCATTCAGGGAACTGCATTTGCTTGTGTAGTATCTATTTCCCACACACTCCATATCTTCAGCGCTCATCCCAGTACCGTTGTCTATTACCTGAACTTTAAACGCGTCCATGTCCATCCTGACTCCCACACAGGTCGCTCCAGCATCGATGCTGTTCAGGATGAGCTCCTCTACACACTGTTGAAGGGAGGGGATGGCAACACCGGAGCGGAGTTTCCCCTGAAGCTCTACAGGCAAACACTTAATCATGATGAATTCAGTTCTCTTGGTAGGTTTACTCCAAAGTATTAAGTTAGCCAACTGCCTTTAAATTGGCCGCTGCTAACAAGCTAACGTACGCTGACTTGAAGATTGCTAATTTCGTGACTTCCAACTGAAACATTGTGTCCGCGACACATAAAAGCACAAACACTTAATTATGATAAATTCAGTTCTCTGTATATGTTTACTCCTTCACTTGTACTCACTAAAGTATTATGTTAGCTAACTGCCTTTAAATTAGCCGTTGCTAACTAGCTAACGTTCGCAAACTTGAAGTCGGTTAGTTTTGTGGCTTCCAACTGAAACTTTTGATCGCGACACATTAAAATAAAGTCCAATAGAGTAAACATTAGAAAACCATACCAAAGAATAACTCAGCTGTTGTGTACAGTCAACGTTGTACAAAAAGAGCTGCCCTTAGCTGCTTACTGCTAACAAATAAAGCTAACACTGCCATCTTCTGGTGCGACTGACCAAACTAATGCTGCGTTCAAGTCACTCGAAAACTAGTAAATTCATGATCCCAGACGTCACCGACAAGCATGTAGTGTCCACAAAAAGTGACGATGCCTAAGTTATGGGCTGGATTAGTAAATCACACAGGCTATCTGAAATATATACACATACAAAAAACAGAGTCAATCTGCAGTCTGTTAATATTTGGCGCCGTGAGCTGGGGCCCTCTAAGCTTTCAGATTGAAAATTCTGATTTCCGAGTTAACACAAACTCATCATTCCCACACTTTTTTCTAGACAGTTCGCAAATAGGCGCCATGTTTTATCGCCACCTGCTGTACGGAGTGCGCTATCTCATGTGTTTACAAACCCAGACACAGGTTTGCAGTCTTTCCTGCATATAAAAAGTCAATATATCCATTTTAATCAAAAATTTCTCCATTAATTTGCCCCATTGCATGACTTGTTATGCCTCAATCTCATAAGCAAGTCTAGTTAGGCCTGTGGTGTCAGGTCTTTTTTTTTTACAACATACATTTTGACTTGTCACAGTAGAAAAGTAAAGGTGTTATTAGCTAAATTGTACCTATGCATGCTAGAAAAAAATTGCAGTGACAGTGAGCCAGCATGCATAATTCAGAAACATGAAACCAAATCAGCTAAATGGAATTCAGCATCATTAATGTAATTACTTACACCTGTGCTGTGAAAAGGACACACAGAGGATAAGGCTCAGCAGCTGGCACACAAGGTATTTGATTATTGTTAGCTAAAATCAAAAGCCTGGCCAAATAAATGTGCCTCTGTCTAGATATTTCTTATTAATCAATGCCACTTGCAAAACTGTTCATCTGTGGCAGCTCTGGGTGATCCCTGCATGGATTTCAACTGTTTTTAAAAAAAATATACATTAAATAACAAAACTTGAGCATTTGATATTCTATTAAATTCAATGCAGGAATAAGTGTTTGTCGTTCCATCACAAGACATCTCTACAACAGAATGGATGTCAACTACAGACAGAATTGAAAGAAGAAAGTTGCAAATTTGCAATGACAATAAAGAAATTCTATTCTATTCTATAAAGCTGCACCTGATTAGAAGAACTCTATTAGGACTAACACCACAGTTTATTTCAGGACATTTGACGTGACAAGTATGTGAGAGTTTTCAATGAGTTTTTTTCCCAGATTTTTCAAATTAACAGTTATTATGGATTGAGAATAAATTGACAATACATTTTTGGCAATTTCATCATGGATTTCTCCACCTCCAGAGCTTAGTCCTCCAAATGACTAGAACTGCATTTTGTTGAGTATTCAGTCATTCAGCTGTGCTTGTTGTAGCTGATTCATTTGCTGTAATTTTAAATACTCTAATTGATGTTTTCTACTTCTTCTTATTATTATTATGTTACAGTATGTTAGTAGCTGGATAGCTCACTAACACCCCAGAGAGATCGGTGATTCAAATCCTGGTCAGGGCGCAGGTATCCAGTGAGGATCCTTAGGCAAGGTCCTTAATGCTGCCCCGCCTATGTATGTCGCTTTGGATAAAAGCATCTGCTAAATGAAATTGTAACCTTGTAACAGTAATCTTTTTTACTGTTCTCCTTTTTTTTATTTGTGTGCCTACATCCTTTATTCTCTTTCTTAGCTATGTTGTAATTAAGGCCTTCAAAAGCTCAATATACTACAGCTGAATGAATTCATACAGGCTCCCTGTTGACACCTACAGTCAGTTTTTATGAAGGCAGGTGAGAACCACAGTAAAAGACTTCAAGGTCATACCATTAAATCTGGTTTGTTAACAAATGTTTAAACAAATTTACAACCTGTTACCATACTGTTGATACCACCTGTGATAACCACACAGTCATGTTCCTTTTGATGTTCTAGTGCAGGACCCTTACAACCAGGCTGATAGTGTCACACCTTATATTTCTTTGTTGCAGTTACCACAAAATTCAAACAATGTGAAGCCGGTAAAAGGAATTTTCCATTTATTAGAGTTATCATGGATGTTAAGGAGACCCAGCTTATACAGCACACATCTTTTTCATTCATTATAGGTGCTGAAATCCAACCAATAAAAAAAGACTAAATAAATAAACATCTGCTTCCAAGTTAGTATAACAGGCACAGTCTATGCATTATTTCATTTCACTATGTTAAAAGAGGAGTGTTCTAGGCTGTCAACAGTTTTTTCATTGTTGAACTCCGCCTTGGTTATGTGCGATTTTGGGCTCCCAGTGGATTTCAGCCATTCTTGCATTTCTTTCACCTTGGTGCGTGGGCCTTGTAGCTGCCCCTGAACTGTTCCTGCTCCTGTGTTTTGGACCCAGCCAACCAGGCCAAGTTTCTTCCCTTCTGCCTGGAAAATGATAGTTATAATAGTGAATATGGCTAGAATGAGATAGATGTAAATTCATACATGTAGGAAAAGCTACACAGAAGGCCTTGTATAGTTATTAGGACTCAGATCCTACGGTAGGGCTGCATAATATATTGTTTCAACATCAACACTGCAATCTGTGCATGTGCAATAGTCACATCACAGGAGGTGCCATGTAAAGTAAGTCAGATTATCTCACATAACACAACATGCTACAAGTTTTGTTCTTGCTTGATACAAAAACAAACCTCTCATGGTTTTCATTTTCCATGACATGTTATGTTCTGACAGGAAATAATTCACTCAATTTTTTTATTTTTTATTTTTTTTTACAAATGTATTTAAAGACATGACGTTTATTGACATGCAGGCTCCACATGTGCCCAGCAAAATGAGCGGGCACAGGAGAGGAACAGTTAAAAAGAAAGATTTGGTTGCAAAAAGAATCACAACTTCCGCTGTTTGGGAATACATGGCTACAGAAAAGATGCTTACCAAAAACAGGGACTCTGTCAGCAACACTGTCTACAACTAATTAGTTTGACCAGTTACATCTGTACCACAAAACTCTGTATGACAAGTCCGAAGCCAGACCTGAATAGCATACAAAGCAAAACACTATTTTGGATGCCTTTTTTCAAACATGATTAATTCTTTCCAAAGAAACTTACTGAAGCTATTGGTGAAAATGCAACCAACCATGGCTATATCGGACAAAGACTGCCTATTACTGTGCAATAGTGATAACTAGGATAGGCAGTCCCGAAACCAGAATCACAATCAGTTTTATTGCCAAGCAGGTTTTCACATACAAGGATTTGCCTTGGTGTTTTGGTGCATACCAGTAAGCAAATGCAGAGGCCCTGCACTGGGGTCTCTGGCCTTGTTGATGAGGCTGGCTATTGTTGGGAAACTATCAGTATCACCACTACTCAACTACTTAGATAAAAGCATCAATAGGATAAATACCACAAAAATACGTACATTTCATGTTCGATCATATTTGGGACATATAAACACTTATATACTCTCGACTGCTGATCTCTGGAGTGATCATCTCAATTCAGAGAATCCACACAATAAACACTTATTTACAATATCTGCAATGAGGGAACCCTGAGTTAAGTTGACGTCTTTTGTCAAACTATATGTTTAGCTCATGAGAACTAGCTCATCAATATCAAACTCACTTGAGTGTATTTCCGAAAAAATACACCTTGCACTCTGCCAAAAACTTCATAATCCACTGAAATTAGGTCTTTATCAGACATAGTGGACCTAAAAAAGGAGAAACAAGACAGTATTAGGAGCTGCGTTGTGTACGTCTGAAACGTACACAATGACAGGGGCTATATTACAGCTACAAGCTAAGCTAACATAAATAAATTACGTTTAAACCATTCGCAGCCTAAATAATTAACAATTAACACGTTAAACTTCGTATTCGTGCTGTATGAACACATGAAAGCTCGGTGTCAGTACTACAAGTCACCTGAATATTGTTGTGATGCCGTGAATCGACCATGCAGCTCCGAAAGATCTCGATTTGAAGCATACGGGAGCGGGGCTCCGCTTCAGGAAGTAATGTTTCAACGGACCAATCAGAGAACAGCACAGACATCTGGTTTCTAGGCAACAAGTATAAACGTTGGAAGAGGAGTCGCATCAGTTTCTGAGGTTATTTGCGTGTTTGTATATAAACTCTACAAAACATACAACAAACAGTAACGTCTGAAAGTCTGTATCTTTAGGAACATTTGGAGAACTTCTACTGGTAAGTTGATATCAGCTCTTGTTTTGTCTTACTTTTTCTGACTCGTTTAGCTAACAACTGGAAAAACAAAAAAGTCATTGCTTGCAATTTTTTAATTAGTAAGTTATTATCGAGGCTGATGAAGCCTCTTCGATGAGAGGTGAAACGTCTTCGAGCTAACTCAAGCAAGTCCAGATGCTACGATTGAAACTACGAGCCCCAAAACATGTAAAATTCTCCATGATATTTTACAGAAATTAGCTTTGGCTCCCAAATAGCCAATAAGTAAACTTGTGAGCAAAATCTAGGCTGGTGGAGCAACACCGCAATCTGCAATGACCAACCCATGTAGGATTTTTCTTCCACGCTTGCTTACATTTGAGCTTGGCAGCTCCTTGACCTTTTAATTCAACACTCTACTCCAGGGGTGCCAAATCCTGGTGATCGAAAGTAAAAATCCAGCATGTTTTAGATGTTTCCCTCTTCCAACACACCTGATTCAGATGATCAGGATCATTATCAGGCTTCTGCAGAGCTTGATGATGAGCTGATCATTTGAATCAGGTGTGTTGGAAGAGGGAAACATCAAAAACATGCAGGATAGTGGCCCTTGAGGACCAGGATTGGGCACCCCTGATCTAAAGTGTAGATAGGCCCTTTTACACATAGTCTTTGGTTAACTTGACACTGACTTGCTATTTTTACTCCCCTTATCCTTTTCTCTTTTTACTGTAATTGTTTTTACCTGCTTGTTTTCACAGCTTTTAACAGCTGCCGTGGAAGACTCGTGTCTTTGAATCTTTGGAACAACAGCACAGCATAATCTACAACAGATGAAGTCATGAGCAATTACACAAGAACAAAACATAGTCCCCAAAGGCAGTACAGCAGAGGACATGATAATATCTGTACTCATACAAAACATGTGGTTGAGCCGAAAGCAAATGCGTCAGACCAGCTGTTTCCAAACAAGCCTGTTAGCCACAGAAGACCTCCCAGGACACAAGCCTTACTTGCTCCACATGATTTTGAAAAAATCACAGTTTCTACACAACCCAGAGGCACTTTGCTGCCCCAAGAACATCACACAAGTGGCATCAGAGAGATCTACGGGTCCTGGCATCCAAGAAAAGACTCACATGTGCCCAGGAGAGAGCTGCAGCTGGCCCAAGCAATTAATGCAAAAGAGCGCATGCTACAGGAGAAACTCTTGCAGCTTGAAGGAAAAATAAGACAAAATATCCAGAGGGATAGTGCTGATACTGCTGCAGGTGATGACCAAAAGACTGGGGAGGAGAGGTCCAGGAGAGGACAAGCTGAGAGGGGAAAAGCCCAGACAAAAACCAGGATATATGAGCCGCAGAGGAAAGAGCCAGTGAAAAGCAGAGACATGTCGACGCAGGAAAGAAGGCCTGAGGATTTTAGGCAGCCTCGGAATAAACAAGATCAGAGGACTGAGGGCAGAGAGAGGAATATACATGAAGTACAGCAGAGCAGACGGGAAGTTGCAGAGACTCCTCAGTCAACAGGAAAAGGAAAGAAAGGCATGTTTAACAAGAAAGAAGTGAATGGAGAGCTGAACAAATCAAGTTGGGAGAACGTAAAAGAGCATACCAGAAGAAAAGGAGAAGGTGAAAAAGATTATGTCATTCGAGGAGAAGCAGAGAAAACAAAATACAGCAAAAAACATGAGGGTAGTGCAATGTCGGCAAGAGAAAAGAGATTTAGGGAAATAACACATAAGGAGACCGACAGTTCGGATGATGAACGAGACATGCCTCAGAAAACTGGTCATAGACTGGCCATGAAAAACCACAGAGGTGCAGGAGGAAAACCGTCTGGGGAATCAGTTCTCCCACCGGGTGCTAGTGCTTCTCATTGCAGTGACAGTCAACTGCAGCAGGAGGAGCTCACACTCATGGATAACACAGACGTCCAGCTTTTTCCTTGCAAAATCTGCAACAGAAAGTTTTTTAAAGAAAGATTAGAGAAACACGTCCAAGTCTGTAAAAAGGTGAAGCAATCACATCGTCAAGTCTACAACTCCTTCGGGAAAAGGATCAAAGGAACAGATACAGAGGAGTATTTCAAAACCCACAGCAGGAGCAAGACTCCAGAGGTAAGCCAGTCATATTTTAATCTCTTTCAAAGGGCCAACCCAGCAATTTCACACATAATGCTAAAAGTTAAAGGCACATGATGGAGTTTTTTGACTACTGGTGCTGCTGTGTAGCATTATATTTAAGACTCAGTCCTACATAAGTTTGCTTTAAAAAAGAAAATGCACAGGGCATCTTCTAGTTTAGTTACATTAGGTGGACAATTTACCCTAAATTGTTATATATTAGACCTAAGTGTGAATAAGTATGGTCGTTGACACTCTCTGTACTGTGTCTGATACCTTTGTGCAGAAAAAGAACCAACGACAAACCTACAAGGGAAATATAAGCAATCTGCATCAGGACCGTCTCCCGGCTGGCACCTCGCAGCTGAAACGGACCAAGTAAGATGACCCAGACAAGGAGCAATAAATCCTCATCGCATCATTTTGTTATTGCCTATGTTTTTTGTAAATAGTTAACTAAACATAACTGTCTGAGATAAAAACAAGCATGTTACAAGGAGTGTGTCTGTGAAGGTTCTCAGTCATGGTTATCCTCGTAGTTTCAATCGTAGCATCTGGACTTGCTTGAGTTTGTCGAAGACGTTTCACCTCTCATCCAAGAGGCTTCATCAGTTCTAAACCGACTGGTTGGGAGTTCCAGATTTTTATACTTTTCAGGAGTCATTTTCCATTCACACCTGGCCAAAACGGGCCCTAACGAACCCCATTGTGAGAGGGAAGGACCTAACGACTCGCATAATGAGGCGAGGGGCAACACTCACCCAGCAGACAAAAGCTTCAATAGTGTTAATGGCTCCTGAAGAATATAAAATCTGGAACTCCCAACCAGTCAGTTAAAACTGATGAAGCCTCTTGGATGAGAGGTGAAACGTCTTCGACAAACTCAAGCAAGTCCAGATGCTACGATTCAAACTACGTGGACATGTTACAAGGAGGATGTGCTGATATCAATATGTAGAATTAGCTACTGTACATTAATAGATTACAGTATGACGCACTCATGATACAAGACAGCTTTTATTTATGGCTTGTACACAAAGCATGAAGCAACAGTGTGACTGTGAGTTTGCACAACTGCTACAGCTCCACAATATTTGGTAAACGGTTGAAAAAAAAAAAAAAAGTAAACCGTATTCTTAAATGCTCAACACACCGAATAAAAAGTTCACCCAAGGCACAGCGTGGTCATGTTTGCACTAATTCTAGATGCAATGGCTTACTAAGGCACTCGGGAATTAACGCTGCATGTTAAAATACTGCCAGTGTTACAGTGTTGTCATCTGACAGCTCATGAGTTATGGGTTATGTATGGATTTTAAACACATACGCTATAACACACAATAAACAAACCAAACAGAACTCAAACAAATAAAAACAAAAGACATGTTTTCTTTCACAAAGGATGCACAAAATGGCAAAAGAAAATTTCAGGAAGTACCAAAGATTGACAAAATGGCAAAAGAAAACAAAATAAGAAAATAACATCGTAGCTGCAAGGTCAACTATATTATATATGCGTTAAAGACCACATTTTATAAGACACCTGTTCAAGTGTTCATACATGTCACAAAGAGAACAGACCTACATGTGCTGCACCCACAAGAATTCAAGAGTCAAAGAAGGCAATAGGGGAAAAGTTGCCAAGTCGTTAAAAAAAATAATCAGTAGTTCCGTCTTTCACACAAATGCTCCTAATGTGACAATAAACCATGCAAAGTTTAAAGTATACATAAACATATATATATATACTGTATATTTGCATGAAATAATTAGAATATGTTTGTCATAGCTAAAATGTCTGATAAATGTGAAAAAAGCTGTTTAAGAATATCAGATAAAATGAAAAGTGATACATAAGAAAGCTACAGTATGTTTTCACATTGGAAGATGATGTCGACATACTGCCTGCCCACCCACCTTCTCATATTTCAACACTTTGGACACATTAGGAAACGGTTTCCTATTTGCATAAGCTAGTCTTACCAGGGTAAGTGACAATAACTAAGGCACTAAGGTCTGAAGCCTCAATGCTGACATCACTAGAAGTCAACAACAACCCCACCAACATTCACATTGCAGCGTAACACTATGATCAGATTGCCTCTCGCAGGTGTTTGGGTCCAAAGCTTCATGTTGAGTCCAGCCAACATTTCAGTCTGTGGAGAAACTTGCTAGATCACCGCAACCAGGTGACAACAAATGTGCACTGAGAGCGTGCTATGCGTTATACATTATTTCATATGCAATAAAATGTAATTATGCAACTTAGCTCTCTGTTAAACATCGATACTGTAATGTAACCACTGGGTGGGAATCAGGATCAGTCGCTGCTGCACCTCTCACTGAGCCTCTACCTCCCAGCCTAACCAGCTTGTTTAATCCGCTATGTGCTTCTGACACCAAAACCAGGACATCTCCAGGTTAAGTCTCACACGCTGGCCCCGGCAGATCGGCCTCCATGATTTGTGAATCCGCCTCTTCTTCCTCCTCCAGCTCCGGGCATACGATCGGAGTGATGGTTTCCGTTACTGTCACATCCCGCTCCCTGTAGTGCAGAACGACTTATCGCCGCCCAGAGCCTCTCATTCTCCTTCTTCTGCTCACTGACCTACAGACACCAGAAGCACAGTACATGCTGTTAACTATGCACACTGATCATACTCAGCTCTGAGGTAGATGGACTTTGTAAAAAACTTATAAATTCACCTGCTTTTCAAGCATTTGGATCCTCATCTCTTGATGGCCGATTGTCTCTCGCAGCTGCAAAATAAGCTCTGCTGTCACTGTTGCAATGGAGTGTACTCGTTAGCTCATCATTTGCACTGTTGAGTGTGTAAGTTAGATACCTGTGCCACTTCACTACTTGCTTTGCAGCATGTGCCCGATTCTCCTTTTCTGCAGATGTCAGTCTCCTCCAGTCCGTTGACTTTATCACAGGTCATTCGTTTAGTCTGTCGAGCCAACAGAAAGAAAGCTAAGACTGAATGCAGTAGACATATATAACTAAGTATTGTGAAAGCTTCATTCAGAGTACATAAGTCATGTGTATATTTGTGCAAACAGCAGCTATGTTGGCATTACCGATAGGCCTGTATTACTGCTGACCGCCGCTGCTGCAGCCTTAAGCTCTTTCAGTTCCTCGTATGGTAGAGTAACGCTCTCAGAGAAAGAAGAGAGCTGGTCAGGAGTGAATGGATCGCCTTCGTCTGGCATCGGGATGAACTCTGCGTCTTCAAGCTCCTGTTCAATAAAAACTTGTCTGAATTAGAGTGTTTTAAGGTCTCATTCAGATGTTTTCATTTTTTAATTCAAACTAAGGTTTTCTTGGGGCGTGTGTCCATTCAGCGTTTTTTTTTCTGGCAGAAAAGCAATGGCAGGCTGCTTCATCGCAGCACTTCAGTAGAAATGCGCTCCCACACTGTGGGTGGTTTTGTGGTTTAGACCATACCTTGACAACATATCACCACTCTAACTGCAGCTGTATGATGGAATAGCATCGCCCCCCATCGTGATTTTTTTTATCTGACGTATCAAACAGCTCAGGACAGAAAAACAAACTTTTAATCTATATTCTTGGTTACCAGGGTGATGAGTCCCACCCATGTAATTCGTTGCCTTAAAAAAAGAGCGGGAAGTGCTCAAAGCTGCTGCCTAAAAAATTTGAGCTATCTGAAAGAAGATGGTAACAACTGACTAAAGACATTGATGCTCAGAAAAAAAATCGCTACGTGGACACTCGGCCTGATTCCTCAGTGCTTTCATGGTAGCAAACCTTTCTAAGCCAGAAAGGACAGGAGCTATCAGCAGTCCGATTTGTCATCGACATCATCGGGGTCTCCATGAGGCAGTCCTCTGTATTAACCTCCAGTGTACCTCCAAGACCCCTGTCGCGACACTCAGTCTCAGAACCAGGTTCTATGTCCAGATCCACCGTGGATGTCGACGCCTCCTGGCCCAGCCCTGAAAACACACATACAAGAAAAATGTAGATCTATTGTCAAGCAATCCAAATTATTCAATACACAAATCTGTGGCTTAAAAAAGTATTTACCACTTCCGACTGACAGTCCACTGCTGTTAGAGCGGATGGTCTTTGAGTTGAGCACTTTTTCTACAAATAAGAAAAAAAATTATCATACTTCTGTTTATTGGGGTATTTTGTTGTACCAGTGTCTGTGTAATGACTGGGATGACCAACCCATTATGATAATAGTGTGCCAGCCACGGCAAGAAAGGTCTGGTACGTGGTGGAGGGAACCAAAGATGGGCCTTGGCATGGCAGGGCAAACCTCTGAACCAAAGCCCTTATCAGCAGGCATCCCAAGTCTCCCATTTCCTGCGTTTCCCCATGCAAAGATCTGATTGTCTGCAAGGTAAAAACAACAACAACAACAAAAAAACAGATTATGATATAGCGGTAGAATCAAAACTAAATGGCTAATCTTTGGAGAAAAAAAGTGAAACACACTTAACATAAAAACATAAAAATACAGATATTACTGTAGCCACATGAAGTGCATGTTTTGTTCTTACCTTCAGTGGCTGCAATAGTGAATCCATCTCCACAAGACACTTTGGTCACTATCTTCCCTCCAAACGGTCCAACAAGGACTTGAACACCCTGGTGTCTCTTGAAGTCCTTCACACCCAGTTGGCCATACTTGTTGCAACCAAAGGTGATCAGGCGACCGCGTCCTGCAAAGTCATAAATCATATGAAATAACACTTCTTAAAATTGTGACAATTTCTGCTTACAAGAGAAATATGATCTCTTTTTTTTTGCTGTACCATCAATGGCTGCTGTGTGGGTCTTTCCTGGAGCTATGACCTGGATCTTGAAATGTGACAGCTGCTTTACCAAGGTCAGCGTGGTGATGTATGGGATCACTTGGGAACTCTGGTGTGGCGTACATGAAAAATAAAAGCTTATGAACGCAGCTGCATCACGGTAAGCCTATTATTGTAGTACTATAAATACAGCTCAGTACCTCTTCAGGGTGGTTTTTGAGACCAGACAGTCCCTGGTTCAGTCCCAGCTTGTTGAATTCATTGTGTCCACATGCTAGCACTTTACCAGTCTCTGTCAAAAAGAAGGTTCCATCGCTGCCACATGACACTGAGGAGATGGTGGCACCTTTGGGAATCTCTACCTGGAAAGAAACAACACACAGGACATTAGACAGAAAGAAAGCAGTAACATTTTCTGACTTTTTCTGGATTAGTTACACAGAGACTTTGCATCTAAGTGGTTCCTTTTGCCAGAACAGGAAAGTAAGCCTTACTTGCATCGGAGAAGAGAAGTCATCCTCACATTCCAGGCCAAGACGCCCTGCAACAAGGAAAAAAAGGATAAAAGACAAAAGGTTGAGGAGCAATTTTGACTGAGAATACTGAAGGGTTACTGCCTCCACTGGCTTACTACAATCATAAAAGCAAATACAAACTTGCAGACGCTACCTAACAGCATCTCCAAACAACAGTACATACAGCAATCCTATATACCATACTCTCCGCAGCCCCACGAGTAGATGTCCCCGTTCTGTGTCAGCACCACCACGTGATTGTCTCCACATGAAACCTGGCGGACATGTCGTTCCTCAAAAAACTCCAGAAGCACCGGCTCCAAAATCTCAACGCCCATCTCGCCCTCTACTCCAATGCAGCCGTAATAATCTGACCCAAACATGTACATCTGGTCCTCATCTGCAAAAGAAGCACCAGAGGGCTCATTAAGAAAATAGGGTGACTTTATAGATACAAGTTTCTGTTTCAGCAGGAACCTTTCTTCTCTCACCAGTGACACAGGCAGTAAAATCAGCCCCACATGCCACCAGTCGGATGGCCTTTCCCTGGAGCTTGTCCACCCTCTTAGGCTGCCGGTACGAGGCCTGGTCTCCGTGCCCCAGCTGGCCAACCATCTTGGCCCCGCCTTGGACATTCTGAGGGTTGAGAAATTTTCTTGTAGTGCAGCACAAGAACAACTACATCCTGTATATCCGCCCCAGAGTGATGGATGAATACTCACAGCCCAGGTATACAGCTCCTTTTCTACTGTCACCACTGCAAAGTGACTCTCTCCTGCACACACGTGTTGGGCACTGCTGCCTCCTTTGAACGCATCAATTTTCTGAGGGGTGAACTTCCCTCCTCCCCAGAAATACACCTCCCTCGAGCGTGTAGTCACCACTGCGACAGGGGTCTCAGTCACTGTGCTCAGCCTATAGTGCAGGTATGACAATAAATCATTTATACACAACAACATCATATTAAAAGGCCGGGGTTAATCTTATATCTCGATTGGAAAGGCTTTTGGGTGCTTGGCTTTTACAATGTAAATCAAGCAAAAAATGTTAACTTACTTTGGTTTCTTCATTGCTGAATTCAGTAAGGCCACTCGCTCCTCAAGCTCCCTATCAAAGAACAAAATTGTCAGAGGAGTGCTGTATCTTACATATTAGTGGTGTATCTTATATACACACATACACATACTGTATCTTACTTTGAATTGCCTCCAGGGGAAAAATAAAGCTTAAAAATGTTTTGAATACATATGCAATAGAAAAAGAAACAAAGAGATTCTCACTGTCGGCAACAGGAGATGACTGGCTGGTCCAGAATCTGCTCAGCTGTGGGCCTCTTTACAGGATCCTGCAAAACAAAAAGATCTCGAGAGCTTAGTGATCAATCAAAAAGGGTAGCTTTTAGGTATTATTTCTGGCATCAAATCATTAGTTTTACAGCACTGAAACCTTATTCTCCTCTCACTTACTTGATCGAGACACTCGTGCACCAGCTTGATCAATGCAGACGAATAAACATCCGAGTTCACCTCCATAGTCCAGTTTCCCTGGACTATTTTCACACAGAGGTTTAGAGCGTTCTGTACAGACACAAACATCACAGTAAAATTCATTCTGATGGCAAAAATCTAACAGTCTGATTAATGCAATTAATTACTGATTTCTAGAAAGCCTGCAAACCTACCGTTGCATCAAACGTTCTTGTAAGAGTTAAGACTTCAAAAAGTACACAACCCATGGCCCAGATGTCTGATTTGAAGTTGTACTTTGATCCCTGGCACAATTCAGGCGACATGTAATATGGAGTTCCCACACACTGCACGGACCAAGGAAGTAAAAGTACAAAGAGAATTATTAAGAAAAGAAATTGTATATTGTATACTTCACACAATGAGTTTATGCAAAGTAAACTCACACCCACAGCTTTATATATATAGTGTGTGATCAGCATCTGGATTCTAATTATATAGTAGCAGCATTCAAGGTGACAAAAGAGTATCAACTGTACACATTCAGTATATGTGTTTTCATCGACATGTGACTGCTGTGTTTCAGCAAAGAAACAAGTAATGTTTTCTCTCAAATTTACGGTGATGCGCCTCTAAATAATATGGCAACACCTAAAAAGAAAGCAGGCACAAATCTACGATCTACTCAATCACTACACCAAGAGTCTATAGAGTGAACAAATGATTTAAAACCTAAATAACATAATCTTAGCCTCCTACATTAGGATGAAAGGAGTCACAACTTACAGTCTCAGCCATTGAAAACTCAGAGTCTAGTTTCTTTGCGAGGCCATAATCACCCAGCTTAATGAGGTCAGTCTTGGTCAGGAAAATGTTCAGAGTTTTGATATCTCTGCAAGAAAAAAACAAACGATCCGATTAGCAAAAATCCGATTATTCATTAAAGTCACGTGACAGTCCGGCTACCTTCATTAACAGCATGAGCATCTTACCTGTGTAAGATCCCAGCCTTGTGAATGTGAGCCACTGCTGAGGCGATCTGGTACAGGTACCATATGACCACCTGAAGAAACATGTTAAAGATTACGATATAACTGAGAATAGTCTGTTTTGTTAAAAAAAAAAAAAAAGGCCTGCAATGGTGCACTCATACCTCCTCACCGAAGAGTTTCCCCTTCTGCTGGAGGATTTTGTCATACAGATTTCCTCCTGCGATAACAAGGTTGTTTAGCATTCTGTCACACATGAACTGCATCCACACTAATCTCAATCAGATCCCAGAGTGAAAGTGCGTTTTCTTACCATTGCAATACTCCAACTCAATGAGCAGACTGTTTTTATCCATGAAGTGATTGAAGTAGGCTATGATGTTGTTGTGCTCCAGAATGGACAGGATGCTTATTTCGTTCATGACATCTCTGCGCTCCTTTTCTGAGAGCGAGTTCAGGTCCACCTCCTTCCATACCACCAGAGAGTTGTCCTGGGGAAGCCAAAGGGGACATATTATTGAATAATAATAATAACATAAGTCTGAATATGTCCCTTTTGACGTTAACAGAATGACTCAGGATAATATTTATCTGCTTAAAGACATTGAAAATATTAAAAAATGTAATACAAGAAACATTATAAAATATAAATGGTTCAAAATGCATTCTTGACAGGGTGGCGGGAAAGGGTTCCCTTTGCTGCAGTCAGTTATAATAAAGTATAAAGAGGAAAGGCATGAGAAAGTCATCTATCTTGTTCTCACTCAAGAATTTCTCACAGTCACTGTGTGAGAAATATCAAGGGTGTAGAACCACAAGAACTGTGAGCAATTCAGTGTGCCAGACACGTACTGTTTACTATGGCAGAAAGTAACAATTCTATCACTGTCAATTTATCTCCAAGTTATTTTCTGAGTTAATTGATTAGTTATTTGTGCTATAAAATATCAGAAAGTACTGATGATGTTGAGTAGTGTTTCCTAAAGCCCAAGATGATGTCCTAAAAATTCTTGTTTTGTCCATGACCTAAAAAATTATGTTCTGTTACTCAAGGAATATATATAAAACACAAAATAATACCCATAAAAAATAAAAAAAACAGGGGATCCAATGAATCGTAGGGTTTGTTGTGTTCATGTATATTTTTGTAGAGTCATAACTTTGGATCTAAACTATTCAGGTAAATCTCAATAATTAGTACTACTGTGACGTGTTGGCCTTAATATTAGTTAGGTTAATCTCCATAATTAATAATACTTTTGGATCTTAGTCTTAATATTTTAAATGGTCTTGTAAAGTTATATTTTATACATTTTGTAGGCCTTTAATCAGTACTACTTAAATTATTCAGGTAAATTCATACCATAAATATCACTGCAGGGTCTGAACCTCAATATTTAATCTTGCTGGGTTAATTCATAACTCAGATTTTTCTACTGCAAAGCAATTCTAGTCAAAGGCTTTAAATGTGCTATATAAATAATGGTGACTTGACTAAAGAAACCAAGAAAAATCTAATTTAAGAAAGTGGTATCAGAGACATTTGAATATCCTTTAGAAAAAAGAAGACTCAGGCCGATTAATCGATTATGGAACGAGTTGATGAATCGATTAATCGTTTCAGGTCTGCTGTTTACTAAATGACTGAGAAGACAAAATGTACCACAGCTAGCCATAGCATCAGTTTAGAGTGTAGAACCTCATGTTTGCCTGGCTAAGGACAGTTATGGGGACTTAGCAAAGCTGCAGAAGACACATATTTCTGGTTGCATTAAACTTTAAGGGAGTTTTCTGTGGCCATGAGGACTTGACGTGTCCTCGTTGTTTATTAGCGTGGAGTTGTGCTGTGCTCAACTTACCTCTGTCCTTCTGTACAGAGTGGCTTCACCAAACGCCCCCCTCCCGAGGATCCGAATAGGAATGTAATGCAACTTCTCCTCTTCGCCATTAAATGTGCCCGAAGCTGACCGCTCACTGACCACAGACCCGCCGCCCAAATCCGAATTTAGCGAGTCGAAATGTCTTTCATAGTCCTCCAGTGACATTTCTGTTTAGGGACTTGTTAGCCAGCGGCAGTGATGGAAATAACTCGAACAGGCCCCGACGACGACTCTTACGCTAAGACTCCTAGAAAACCCGACACACGGCCGACATGTTACCGCTGAGGGCTAATAAAACACCTGGCAAAGTACGAGTACGACCAGAAGCCTCAAACCAACTTGTAAAACACGGCGTCCACCAGAAAACGTAGCAAAATACGTGCAACTACAGTACTTGCACAAGTGTCAAGCTTCACACAATAAACGAGATTAAACGTTTTTTCAGCTTTCAAATTAAAAGCCCTACCTTTGTGAGTGGTACCGGTGTACTTTACGCTGATAGTCAGCAGAGCGGATGTGTTGAATCTTACTCGCCTGCTCTGTTTGTTAGCTTGACGTGGCTAATAAGTTAGCAAAAGTGCAGCACCGTCTAATTTCTGAACTGTCGTGGACTCGTTACCCAGTTAAAAGAGTTCCAGCAGGTCTGAGTAACTAATGTAAAAGTTACCGAGTGTTTAAAGGCGGAAACACAGGCGACAACACACCGACAACCCGTCCATCCTTTTCATGTGTCAGACACGGAAACTGTCAAACACGGTTCCATTCCACAAAACATCATTGCTTCAACCAGAACTCTATTTTTCTGTCACATACTGCTTTTATCATTGTTTTCTTTTTATTGTCACTGCGCTTCTTCAGTGACTCTGAATTTAAAAAGGACATTCAACAGGCAGCATATCCAACTTATTTTATCATAATGAAGTCTTATTTTACTCTTCTTTTTTTTTATTTTATTTTTATTTCCAGGACTGATATGGAGCAGCGTGATTTTTACAGCTGCCACTCTCCAACCTTCACATGATTTTAACTATATACAGTGTATCTATATATTAATATGCACTGTTATTACTATTGTTGTTGTTGTTGTTGTTGTTTTTGCTGCTGATGTTGTTACTTGAACTGTTAAAGGATACCGGATATAAATACCTTGGTGTCGATGTTTTTTGGCTAATCCAAAAAATTGAACAAAAATACAAATGCAGCATGCAAATGGTCTTCTATTCTGTCTTTAAGAAAAAGTTAAAACTTCTATTGTTCCAGTTAAAAAGGGTTACATTTAACCAGTTGTGCACCAGCAGTTGTTGAGCTGTTTAACTGATTACAAATTATTAATCACTGAGTTAATCCACACCCTACTCAGGTGTGGCTTTAAAGGACTATGATCAGATAGTGTAAACAGTAGATGGACAATCCTTTAATCAGTGACCATCAAAGGCCACCTTAAAATGCGGTTTTATCCAGTTAACACATGGCATGCGAGATGCTGACGTGTCAGTTAGAAACTCCACCATTTGTGGAGCAGCATGGTGATTTCAAATATTGCCTGCAATAGTCTTCTATTAGATGTATTAAAGTTACAGCTGTGTTGTAAATTATCTAACATACATTAATCAGCCACAACATTAAAACTCAAGCTCAGAAGCAGCTCATGGAACATGACCAAGAGCTCAGGGTGTTGATGTGGACTCCAATCCCCAGAGCCCAATCTGATCAAGCATCCGCAAGATGCATCGCTATAATCCTGGTCCAAGCAGGGCCCCACCTTGAGGCAGACGCCACATGACACCCCAGAGGTCTGATGTCCATGCCCTAATGGGTCCAACCTGTTTTGGCAGCATGATGAGAATATACACCGATCAGGCATAACATTATGACCACCTGCCTAATATTGTGTTGGTCCCCCTTATGTGGTCAAAAATGCTCTGAACCATTGGGCATGGACAAGAGGACCTCTCAGGGTGTCCTATGGGGTCTGGCACCAGGACGTTGGCAGTGGATCCTTTAGGTACTCTGGCTTGTGCAGTGGGGCCTCTGTCAATCCAACTTGTTCCACTGCATCCTGTTGATGCTTGATCAGAATGGGGTCTAGGAAGTTTGGAGGTCAAATCAACATCTTGGGCCATTGTCATGTTC
>OMNN01029242.1:0-11002 GCA_900302755.1 Chromis chromis
AAAGGACACAAAAGTGTTAATATGTGTCCTTTTTCTCCAGGACGTCTCTGGTCTGATCAGATGTATTGGAATGAATCCCGGGACACACAGAAGTTTTGCACACACACACTGTTGCGCTGAAATCCTGTACAATTGTGTCGTGGAAATGCGGAAGTGCCAGCGGTGGACAACGCAGTGGGTGACGCGGTGGAAACACGGTATAGTCCGCGGTAGGTCCGCGGTGGAAACATGGTATGAACAAGCGGTGTTTTACACATTAGTGTAGTTTCTCAAAGTTTGCTCGCTGAGCTGCCGGTAACGGCATGTGGACTACATACTACATACACAGTTACTCACCGATGACAATTGTCTCGGACCAATCAGCGGTCTAGAAATTTCCATGTCACGTTATACAACCGGGCTACTTTTTCTTGGAACCCCGAGGGAGTAGGGACCAAAAAACATGGTACCTGGTACCTGCTTAACAGGTACTTTTTCTGGTGGAAACGCGGCTAGAGTCGAGCCGAGCCGAGTAGGTACTGGAAACGCGGCTTAAGAGTACTCGGCATGACTTTCATTTGAAAGGGGGACCATGAGATGAAGAAATATTTACCAACCTCTCAATCATGAACAGCACATTATGCATTTTGTCTCCAAAAATTCTGAAATCTGCGTGAAAGCACTCCTTCTGTTTCTTGCTTATAATATTCTTATGTCATTTGTTTAGTTTTTTTTTTTTTTCAAAAATCTGTCTGCCTCCTTCTCTTGCAGCATTCGTTCCGACCCAATTTCCTGGCTACAGCACACCAGCTGAAAGAAGAAGGCTTCAAGGTGAGTGCTGAAAATTTCAAACACTTCAGACTAGACATGTCATTGAAAGTCAGACATTTTTCTTTCTGATTTTTTTTGTATGGTTTGATGGAGCTTCCAGGTTTCTCCCTTATTTAAAAGATTTAGAAAGACTTTCCCCTTTTTTTTTTTTTTGACATTCTGTATGTGTTGTATTTCTGTCTTCTAGCTCTATGCTACTGAAGCCACTTCTGCTTGGTTGTGTGCCAATGACGTACCTGCCATCCCAGTAGCTTGGCCCACTGAGAAGGGAGCCAGCTTGCCCAGTATTCAAAGGTTGGGAAATGTTCATTTAGAGCACTAAATTGATGTTGGATGCTTTTGACATATTTACGGAAACAGCTAGTGTGAAACTTAAAGCCTAAACTTTGAAGCCAAGACTTCCTTATAGTTTCCTGAGAAACTGTGTAAGTAATACATAAATTGTGATTCATTAGATTCAAATTGGGATATCCAATTAGCATAGGATACAGCCTTAGGATCTAAAGCCATAGCCCCTTCATTATCTGTGTAAGATGTGGACAAGATCAAAGAAGATCTAGCAGACTCTGAAATCCTGAGACATTGCACTGACCAGAATAAGGCTTGAATAAGGAGGGTGAGGAATGTTTTTTTTTATCAGAGCAATATAAAGTCAAGTCTGGGGAAATCAAAATAGCAGCAATCACCAACAATAAAGCAAAAATATAACTAGTACTATTGTTGTATTAATAAAAATATAGGACATCTTTAATTGTCATTTAAACTCATTGAATATAAAATGAGGTTGACTTCATTTCTTCTACTTATTGTTGAAATTACCTTAGGTTATAAGCCACTCCACACTTTAGCTTTAGGCCGTTTAGCGAGGGATGTAACAGTATACCAAGTTTACGGTTTGGTATGTATTTCAGATTTAGTCACAGTTTGGTACACCTTTGGTACAGCGGAGGAAAAAAATGCATAAATGATGGAAACATGATGAAAACATTCAAAATTGGTTATAGTTCTTAGTGTAACAGATGAAGTCATATGACCACATATTAAAGTGTAGTTAGCAACTACGAGCCAGGTTACAGTTAAGACACCAAGTCTAAAACAAGAGGTCTCTGAGACAGTTGGGAGCCGCGGATGTAGAGCACTTGGAATGAATGACTGAATGAACACTGGGCTACTTACATGCTTATAATAACTTTGAGGCGTTAGTTCTTCGAGATTAACAAATTTGTGTTAAGAACAGACAGACTAATTTATCAGAGTTAACACGAACGCTTAGTTTTGAACACATTTTTCCAGAAGTATTTATGATACTAACCATTCATGATCACTGATTCTATTCTGCGGGGAAAAGCCAATGACAATCGATCCTGTCACGCTGTTCACAGATATGGACAGCCCTTGTGTTTGTGTTTGAGGGAGAGAGAGCTGAGCTAAACTCTACAACAAAATAAGATTTTACCCATGTAAATTGTAAAACAAAACAAAACAGGAAATTAATGTGTTTCAGGCCACCACAAATTAGTCTATGCATGGGAAACACTAATCAGACACCATCAGATTCTTTCAAATAGTGTCAGACACGTCCCTAAATATATCACCGGTTGTTGGACTGCTGGCAACGTTGACAAATCATTGTCTACACTCAGGGCACAGCTATCTTGCCGAAATAAGCTTTATTTTTAATTGTCACTGGACAATCCAATTCTATACAGTGGCAGTTTGCACAGTGCGGGCAGAGAAGTCACAGTTTCTGACCAAGCAGGAAGGCCAATTAAAATGTGAAGTGTGAACTAAAACACTGTACACATTTTATAAAACTGCACAGTGTCTGCACAGCTTTCAACACTAGTCCTGCTAGCTGTAGCTGACACACAACAACTGGTGCGCTGCCAAAACATTCAAGGTGGAACTCACTCTCCAGAATTTTCGTTCTGGGAGTGCAAGTATGTCGACATAAATAAACTTCTAACAGTAACAGTTTGGATCACAGGGAAAACCAATCCAAGAAAGTCTCATTCCCAGCTGAGTGTCATGTTCCGAATGGTTTGGAAGAAATGCATGTACTGTTGCACACCCATCTCTAGTCTATAAAATAAATGCAGCCTTTTCATTATTTTGAACAGAGCCAGACCATCTAGACTCTGGGGCAGCTAACAGCTGAACAACACACAACTGGCTGAACCAAACTCAACCTAGTATAATAAACTGTCCTGCATTGTTTGGATGTCTAAAAAGCCTGTATAACACCTTTACATTTCTCACTCGTACCTTAGGCAAGACCTCGCCACTAATCCAGCTCCATATGGTGATTTAACACAAGCCTGTTTTTGGTCTGAATCCCCACTTAGTTGTGAATTTGTTCAGTTGTAAGTACTACAACCTTTTCCGAAGGTTCTGCCTACACAGAATAATCGTAGCATGCTGACCATGACTGCAATTTCCAGGTAATGATTCCACAAACAAGTCATAATCATGCGACAGTGAAGCCATCTGGACCATATGTTTGGAAATGAGCTGGTGAAGAAGAGGATATAAAGGAAATTTAATAGGCCTGGACCAAAACAACACACACACACACGGATATACAGATACACATACACACAAGACTGGCTGGCATCAGCTGTTTGAGGTGACACAGAGGTCGATTCTTTATGGAGGAGAGCATGACCTTTGTTGTCACTGTCTGCCATATTTTCAGTTAGAATTCAGCCCTATATCTATGCAGTCTATCAAAGGCCTTCGGATGAAAATGGCAATAGAAGCCAGAGCTGCTCTCTGTGTGAGTATATGAGAAAGAGAGGAAAGACAGGTGAACCCTGTTTTTCTGTAATAACTTGAAGTAAAATTTGATTTAATCTTCAACTTAGTGACAAGTACAGAGAAATACAATGGATTTAAGTTAATAACGCAGAAATATAATGTTTGTTTTTTTTCTGAACACATCCATTGCAAATTTGCAGTGCTGGTGGAAAAAGTGACCCCTTGGATTTAATAACTTTATGGAACCTCCTTTGGCAGCAGTAACCTCCAATAAGCATTTCCACAAGCTGTGGATCAGACTGCACAACATTCAGGAGGAATTGTGAACC
This sequence comes from Chromis chromis, assembly GCA_900302755.1. Taxonomy (NCBI): domain Eukaryota; kingdom Metazoa; phylum Chordata; class Actinopteri; family Pomacentridae; genus Chromis; species Chromis chromis. Next base: position 3,897 of record OMNN01029242.1, read on the forward strand.
ATTCTTCCTTACAGAGCTGCTTTAGCTCAGAAATATTGTTTAAGAGGTTCTGCACACTTACATGTGTTGTTTAAGCTGTAAACTAAATGAAAAGGGCGTACTGTGACTGAAACCTGCAAAGATACCACTGTTAATATTAAAATCTATAGCAAATAATAAAAATAAATACAAATAAAAATCTGTATTTCATGGTTTGAAAATGGCTCAACACAACATCTACTGTTTAATCCTGAAGCAAGCCCCATGCTGACATAGAGTCACCCATTTGGAACTTCTTATGTCATGAAATTCATGTAAAAAGAATAGTGATTCCCCCTAAATCAGAGGTGGGAAGCCTGCCTTCCCCAGCCTCTGTCTTTGAATGGGAATCTGTGAAACTGGCATTGTTGCTAACTTAGCCACTTTTCACTTTAGACTTGTGGCTTTTTTTCCCCTTCAAAAAAGCATCTATCAAATCTGGCGACTTTTTGAACAAACCTCAGCCACTGTCTGTGGAAGAGAGTCTTCAGTACTGCCCTGTAAGCATGAGGTCTTGATCTCTCACCGCAGGCACAACTCTCTGTGAATGAGTGTGAGACCAGGATATTCTGTGCTTCTAACTTTCTCACTGAGACGCCATTTTGCGTGGAAATATCACTGAATTCACAGCACAGCTGTTGTTTTTAACTCATGTGTATGATAAGTTTGTCAGACGACGCCACACTTATAAAATCTGTATTTTTGCGGTGCAGAGCAGCGGTTACTGCTGGTTAACATGCAGTGTGAATGGGCAGCGTTTTAGTCGCTGTTTCATACTCGTTCAATTACCTGATAACAGAAACAGAAAAATACATAAATAAGAACAGCACTTTATTGGAAATTTGGTTCACATCAGCTGAGTTTAGGATTTAATTGAAACACAGAAGGCACATAGAAACACAGCAACACCCCCAATCCCTGTTTATTTGTTTTCAAATCAGTTTGAAAGTTTTCACCAGTTCTGGTTGTCCTTCAGCATTACAATTTGTAAACAGCTCTGACCTATGGGCACACGATCAAAGAAAATGGTAACTTTAGCCACATTAGCCATGTGAACAGATGGAAAGAGCTGACACTGGCTGAGTTGAAGTTGTACTGGGTTTCACAAGAGCTCCAGCTTCAGGGGTTACTGGGGCTGCAGCCAATGGCTCAAAGTGATAAGGCTCAGGACTACCATGGCCCTTCACCACACACATGTCTGATTCTGTGTCACCCTCCATTCTGTCTGGACCCAGAATTTCACTGATCATCAACCTACCTCACACATTCGATCCCCCACGCCCTCTTCCGCAGCCCTTCTTGCCCCCTCTCAGACCACTGCACACTTGTTAGTATTTTTCAAAATTATGTAGTGGATGGAGTCTGGCTCTGATCTTGAAGTCTCTCCTCTATGAGGTCTGGGCTCTGACCGGGCCACTCTAAAAGTCAGATTTTCTTTGTTTGAGGCCATTCTGTTGTAGATTTACTTCAGTGTTCTGGGTCATCACCAACTTCTAACTTTCAGCTGGTGGACAGCCACCCTGACATTATCCTTTAAATCGCCTTGATAAACTTAGAAATTAATTTTCCTCTCAATGATATTGGGCTGTCCACACCCAGAGATCATGATAATCATGATACTCCCTCCTCTGTACTTCACCTTTGAGATGATGTTGGTATGCAGTGCTCCATTTTGTACCATATATGTGATGCTGCATATTCTTTCTAAACAATTCAATTTTAAGTTTGATCAGTCCACAAAAAGTCTTAAAGTAGCATTGCGGAGTGTCAAGGTACTTTTCGGCAAACTTCGGGGCATGTAGGGATGGGGTTTTTTTTGGGATCAGTGTACTAACAGCTGGTATTCTGGTATTTTTACCTTTAGCAGGGTGCCCACGTCTACAGAAAGTGGTGAAAGTACAATATTGTCTCCATTTACAGACAGTTTATCTAGCTGTCAAATATCTGAACTGCTTGAGGTTTCTTTGTAGCCTTTTACAGCCTCATACAAATCAGCAATTCTTGATTATAAGTCTTCCTGCCACGCTGTGTCAGTGGTGAGCAGTACCGCAACACCACATGGGACTGTTCTCTACCTTTTTCTCTTTGCCTTGTACACTTTGGACATCAGGTACAACACGGAGAGCCATATGTAGACTGCATATGTTTTATGAGTCTGTGGTGGCCAATGGTATTCTCTTTGCTCTGGTCTACTTGGGCAAAAGCCTGAGGGTGGGCAACACCAAAAGATGTATTAAATTTATTCAGAAGGCTGGTTCAGTCCTGGCTTAACAATCTACATGCAGTAGCAGTGAAAAGGTTGTGGTCAAAACTTCTCTTCATTAAAAAAAAATCTGCACAATGTTTGGGCTAGTCACAGGAGCACATTTAGCCAGAGACAGGCTAAATGAATGACTAAATGCTCCACTGAATGTCGCAGGAGGTCTTTCCTTCTTGTGGTGATCCGATTACACATTTCCTTTTTTTTTCTTCTAAATTTAAAATTTTCCGTTTTTAAAAACTATTTTCCTGCAGGGTTTATTACAGTTCTTTTTCTCAAAATCAAATGCACAACTCTAAATCAATGCAGCAATGATGAAGTTGCAATATCTCAACTGTTTATGGACTGCAGAATGGTAAAAACATCTCTTTCACAAAGTCTTTAGCTTCAAGTTAAAAAATCATGTCATGTTGTCTCTGTTTTTGCATGTTTTTATAGACTAATCAGTGAGGGTCATATTGACCTGGTGGTCAACTTGCCCAACAACAACACACGCCACCTGCAGGCCAACTTCCTCATCCGTAGAATGGCCGTTGACCATGGTGTTCCCCTTATTACCAATTACCAGGTCAGTCAATGTCATGCTACCAATAAAGAAAGATGGTTACATTTACATAGTGACTCTCTGTTTTAAATGATGAACTTCTGCTTATTATGTTTTGTGTGTAAAAGGTGGTGAAGCTGTTTGCTGAGGCTATTCGCTACTCCGGTGAGCTCGACACAACCAGCCTCTTCCACTACCGGCAGAAAGAAAGGCAACAAAGAGAGGCTAGCCAACAGGGCTAGAGCTTGCTTCCCTGTCCTTCCCACCCTTTCGATTCCCGTCGTAATCGAAAGGGTTTTCGAGTGGGAGCAACATTTTTGTGGTACAGTTCCTTGTATGTATTTTACTATCCCATAGTGTCAAAAAGGTGTTCAGGTTACTTCAGTGGCACCAGTTTTAGTCTGCAAGGAGTTACCTTGGCCAAACCACCATAATTAACAATGCATAATAAAAAAAAATGGTTCTATTGTTGTCTAATAAACTATCTAAAAGGAATGTAACTACAGATCAGTTGTAACCCATTGCCAAACAAATGTGGGGTTCATCCTCCAGCATGTAGATGTTATGAGAAAAGGGCTCTTACAATTGTTTAAGTCTGCAGTTGTAATAAGCTGTTAATAAAATGGACTGTGGACGAGGTTTGTCTGCAGATATTTCCCTAAGGGCCAGAGGTCAAACAGTCCCTAAGAGGAAACATCCTGACCAACTAAAAAGACTAAAGAAATGTCTTGCTTGATTAGAATTAAAATCAGCCAAAGAGATATTTAACAACCGCAAAGTCAAAAAGTTGTTTTTATTAATGGCTAATTATTGAGCTATGTATAATTAGAGAATAAATTACTGGTAAATAGGGACCCTTTAGTTAGAACTTGTACCCCAGTTATAAAGGGTTAGTTATTTAAGAGTGGCACCAAAGAGGGTAACTCTGGATTTTTCATGAAATAAACTTCTACAGTCGGTTTATATTCTTTGTTTTATGTTTCATTTATGGGCCTATGTGTATGTGATGCAATGAAAACTTTCAACTTCTCAGTTCTCTCTGAGTCCATTTTAATACCTGTGGTTTGGCCAAAGGACTTTTTGCTCATTTGATCTCATTTATAAATTATTTTATACTTAAATGGTGATAAAAATGTACTATCTGCAACTTTGAAAAGAACTGTAGATGAAGTAGCTGCAATAAAATAACAAACCTGATGTATTTTAAGGGCTCCCGTGTGGAACAGTAGCTTTGAAAATTGAAGTTGGTGACAGCCGCTCTGTTTATATATTTGGATTTGTATATACTGTATGTTTCATACTGAGTCTGCGTTTGAACCTGCTCTGCATCTTAATACAGCACACTGCAAGTGCATTTAACACTGTATAGCAACAACACCCGACTCTGTTACATTTTGTTCCTGTTAATGTGAGTGTGTTATATAAGAATCCACTAAAACACAGTGAAGTCTTCTTTCACATTATGTCCACTCTGTATGTGTTCAATGTGTTTGTTCGGGACATGCATTAAAATCAGGGTACTGTCCCTCCCACACCAGAGCGTCTGCTTTTAAGAGTCTATTCACACACAACACAATACAACTGTATAAGCACATGAGATGGTGTACAATTTGGCACAAGAGTTTAATAAAAAAAAATCTAGCATTGTGGCTCTGTGTTTACTGTTGTCTGTCAAAAAAGACTTGTCTGAGGGTGTCAATCAGTAAAGTCTATTAATGCCAACAGTGTGCGTTTAGAAACAACAGCGCAACCCTCAGCAGAATCTGATGAAAATGTGCAGAATGGAATAAATTCAACTCAGGTTTTTCTTCAGTTTAGTTGTCTTTTAAATGAGCCACTGTATGTTTTACAAAAATGTGAAAACTATAGCCTTTTCAGGCTGCCAGCCCAACAGGCTAGCACTGAAATGCAATTTTTACAAATCGGCTCCAAGCCACATTTAGAGGTAGTCTGAAAAGGTCTTTTCAATCGGGTTTGTACAGATACGTCTCAGTCATGGCACTTTGGTCGGTCAAACCAGATTTCAAAGTGTCCTTTGCATCAGTCAATGCAATACATAACAGCAATGTCAAATCCAGAGTGACCAAAGGGCTGAGCAGAATCTGCGCTGCTGCTAGCAGAGTGCTGGAGAACAGAAGCTGAAATATCTTGTCTGATGGCACATTACTGTGGCAGACCTCTGTAGAGGCAAAACTGGAAGGAATCTACCACAACAAGACAATTTATCAAGAGATACCTTGACATTGCAAAGCCATGTCACCAGCATGTACATAGTTATTGATGCACATGTTATTGCTACAGCAACCCATGTAGATAGGTGGTGTTTGGACACACAAATCCAACCTGATCACTTACAAGTAACAGTGCAAGCAGTTTGTCCCTATTATCCAATTTGAAAAACAAATCTTAGTTACCTGCAGTTTGAATAAAGCCTATGACTCAAAGATGTAAATCACTGCTTTATAACAAAGCTCAGAATGTCTGTAGCACCATAGACTGTTAAAGTGCATTTGAATCATTCATACATACTGTGTGAGTTTGATTATGCCATCAATAGAAACACAACTTTCGCCCAGCTTAGGGTGTCATAGAAAAGCTCAGGGAAGCAGCTTTGTGCTGCTCTTTAAAGGTCCCAGGTTGTAGAAATGCATTTTGTGTTTGGAGGTGTAAAATAAAATCTGGGAAAATATAAAGTTGCTTACTACACTCATTCCTCCAGCCACAACCACAACCAGAAGGCCTTCCAGCTTTATGAGCCAGATAGTTTTTTTCAGTTTCTACACTGAAACTAGATAACCAATAGTTGTCTCACATTTTTCTCCTCGGCCTCAGCTTCTAAGTCACTCAGGATACATCAGCATTATATATTTGTAAAGCAACATCCACTTCATATACCTATAATGCTGTGATATGCACAAATAGCCCACCCTACTGTCAAACAAACAGTCGGAGAGATTATAAAGCAACAGGGGCAGTTTCTATTTACATTTTAAATGTGGTCTCACTGTCACTATATGTTCACTTGTCTACCAGAAGACAAAACTGCGTCTTCCTCATCTGATTCAATGGTGAGTCAGTGGTGGTAGTAATGAGTATTGCTCACCCATGTCTTTTTATGTACAAGCGCACTTACTGTAATAAACTTCAACCTGGCTGCCAATCTGACAACATGCCAGTGTGTGTGCTGCATTTCTCAATTGGCTGCATTTGGCTTTGGTGTTGGCAAAACGTGTGAAAGAGTGAGTGAGGGTGAGAAATCTAAATATATTTACGATTCCACTGGAAAAGATCCACTTTCCCCCCCCCCAATCTTTCGCACGGCTCCCACACACAGAAAAGACTGAATTCTGTATAAGCAAAATCTGAATTCCTGTTCAGTTGAGCTAATTCTACCTCAGCAGCCCAGGGCCATCAAGAGTCACGATTCACTGCAGGCACAGTAACCAAGCAACAGGGATGCATGTGGTGTTCATTGCTGACAATAACTCCCAGGTAGACCCCTGTGTCTCGAGCAGTATGTCTGCAAATCCTGCTTTGATTAAAGTGTAGTGTTGTTAAATTTAACCTTACTCTGTTATTATGAAAAATTGATGTTTTGTTTTGGGTCTGCTGACTTTGAACCCTCCAGGAGTGCACTAATGTGTTAGCTCCTATATGAGACTAAGGTCTTCTTTGGGTGAACAAAATTAAAGAAATGACTGCACACTGAAAACCAACAAAATAGCTCTGTTTTGGTAGGTTTAATGTTTAGTGAAAGACTTTGGCTTCATCGCAGCAGAATGATTGCACTTCATGACCAGAAAGGGAGAAAAATGGGGAGGATTTGGGGGATAGAAATTGTTATACCTGGTAAGATTTTAAACTCAAAAACAAAGAGATGAGAATATGTCTTTGGTGGGGACTGCTGTTAGGCTTCAACAAGCGCGTGCTCCTGGGTTTATAATTCAAGTAAGTGAGGTTTAGCCAGAGTTTAGGCCAGCATGGTCTAGATCAGGGTCAAATGAACCCATTAACACTTTTCTAAGGGGTGTCACCACAAGGACAAAAACGATAATGTGAAAACTGGACACTTTTCTAGGGCTGTTCCGAATAGCAATTGCCATCCTTCGAATATTCGGGTCCAATTCATGACAACTATTCGAATATTTGTCTCGAGCCACAGCTACCGGCGGCACGCGGCGGTACCGTGCACAACTATTCCAATAACTACGCCGGTGCTAGAACATCAGCGGAGTACTAGAGCGGCATGCTGGAGCCTCCGCAGTGCGCCCTGCAGCGATCGGT
>OMNN01029245.1:0-12008 GCA_900302755.1 Chromis chromis
TTAAAGTGTTTTTTTAAAAAAAAAAAAAAAAAAAAAAAAAGTATACTTATCATATTACCAAATTGTGGGCACTTACACAGTAAAGGTGATTTTTTTAACCAACAGATATTAGCATGAAACTTCCCCATCTGATAACTTGCAAAATGACAAGGTCAAGGCGGATGGCTGCTCTTTTCAGAGTCTTGGGTCCGCTCGGAGTTTCTTCCCATGTGGGAGTTTTTCCCCGCCACTGTTGCTTCTGCTTGCTCTGGGAAGGGTTCTGTTGGGTTCTATCTTTCTCCTTGTGAAAGCGCTTCGAAATGTCTGTAGATGTGATTAAGCGCTTTACAAATTAAAGTTGATTGATTGATTGATTGACAAAGATTTTTTGTTTATCTATGCAAATGAAGCGTCGTATATCAAAATGCTCTGCTTTGCATTAGTCCTCAGAACAAGAAATCTGAACACTGGATAAGTTTCCTTTTTTAATGGCATATTAGTGTCAAAGGTTCTCTTTTAATCACTCCAAAAATCAGAAAATACTATCAACAACATTTTTTTCACCTTGTTTTTAGGAATAAAATGTTAATTACCTCCGCCAACTGAAGCGGCCGAGGTAATTATGTTTATGTTTTTGCCGACGTTTGTCCATCTGTTTGTTTGTTTGTTTGTCCGTTTGTCTGTTAGCAATATAACTTGAAAAGTTATGAACGGATTTTGATGAAATTTTCAGGAAATGTTGATAATGTGACAAGGAACAGGTGATTAAATATTACAACAAAAATGCACCAAAATGTAGAGTAGAGAACACACCTCCGTATTTGTTTTGAGCGCTGCTCCACAGTCTGCAAACACCACAGAGGCTTCATTATGAGCGGCAGAGATTGTGCGGATCTTGTTTCGACCGGCTACCGTTTAGGCTGCTGGCTCTTCCAGACTGTCCTATTTGATCTTTCCCAAGAGAGCGCCTTATCTCACCGGCTTGATGTGTATCCGGACACTTGCCATCTCTTTTGTCTATCAGCATCATTCTGCAATAATATGGATGACATGCTCTCCGTGAAGAGCCTCTGAAGATGTGTTCAAAGGCCAGGATCGGCGTCAAAAGGCCTAAATAATGGACTCATTTGACTAAAGGCTTTTAATGCCCACTTATCCTTGAAAATGAGAAATAGGCTGAGGATTAGACTCACACTTAAAGAATTGCATGTTGAAGCCTTTTTTTAATATGCCATCCTCTTCCTTTCTCCCGTTTTTATTTTTTATTTTGTACAGCCGCGTGAGGGTAGCAGGGGATTTGAGGCGTGTTGTCCTCATTTTCAGCAAACGATGCAGCTGCATGAACAAAGGATGAAGCTGAAATTATCAATGCAAAGTAACATGAGACAATGGCGCTTGCGTATCACTCAAAAGACAATTGAAGCACATGTGCACCCACATAAATACTATGTCCATGTCTGTGCATGCACACACAAAGGAATGCGCTCATTGAGAGACACACTGTTCCAGCCTCCACACACACACACACACACACACACACACACACATACACATACACACACTTTCTTACCAAAGCCATTGTTTCTCATTCAACCCAAGTTGTCCAATCAATAAGACCACGCACAACTCTTTGCAGCACATTATTAGGATTGAAAGACGTTACTATCAGCTTTTGTATGCTTCAACTGATACCTCTCTCACTTCAAAGTCCAAACAAAGAGTCTTGATCGTGTCCAGGAGCCTGGGTTCTCTCTCTCTGGAGCAAAGAAACCAAAGCGGTACACTGCCATCTTGTGAGAGAAAGAAAGGCAGACTAACAAGCAGCAGTGGGCAAATAATAGGAGATTTGCCTGCCTAATGACCATTGCAAATAGCTGCTGGTGAACAGTTGAGCATTTTTGTCTTTTAGTCTTTATAGCATTGTCTCTGTCACTGCTAAGTAGCTCAAATGTAGCCTCGTTTATTGGCACTGTGAAGCCATCTGAGCATGTGATCGGAAACACACACACCGGACACACACACACACACACATGCAAAGATTCATTCACTTAAACACATAGACACGCTCACAGGTGAGTCAGAAAACGTATTATCTGTTCACGTTTTACCAGAATAGAGGGTTTAAGCCTGGATGAAAGGCCCACTCTGAACTCTTTTGATGTGCATTAGCATGCTAATAGCTCGCTCTCTTTGTTACCCCTCTCATCTGCGAGAATGTCAAGGCTAATCTGTGTGATTCCTAATGACGGCAACGGGGTGATAAACACCGTGCGCCGTGTTTTCCCTTAAGTCTGTCGAGGTGGCAGTGGAGGCAGTGCTGTGGAGGATAAGTGCTTATCAGATTTCTGACTGGCCCAGACACTGAAAAGAGAGCAGCATTTTTCACTATGCCCTTTGTTGGATTTCTTTTTCTTCCTTAGTTTGTCTTTATTGTCTTCTTTTTTCCCCTCTCTGTGCTGACCACACTCTGAACCTCCCCAGCGCTTTATAGTATCTGTTCTATCATTCTCACTATTACCTCCCCAATATTTACTCCTCTATCCTCATTTTTGTCCTCTTTATGTGCTCTTACTCGGTCTGTTGATAATGAGTAGACCGCACTATGTCATCTTTGATAGCTGCAGATCTTCTCAGAACTAAATCAAATGAAAGACCCAGAGGGTTTATTTGTCACATGTTGTGGGATGCAGTGTTAAATGGTAAATGGTCTGCAATTATATAACGCCTTTATACCTTAGTGGTACTCAAAGTGTTTCACAATGTGTTTCGCATTCACCCATTCACACACCAATGGTTACAGACTTCCATGTAGGGTGCCTGCCAGCCATTGGGAGCAACTTCAGTGGTTCAGTGTCTTGCCCAAGGACACTTCGGCATGCAGAAGGGCTGGGGATCGAACCACCAACCTTGCGATCAGTGGACAACCCAGTCTACCACCCGTGGTGCAGCATACCCAACACAAAATCTAAATTACTCTTAACATTCACCCCACTTTTTTACAAAAGAAGACTAAAAGCTTGGAAACATTTTGTTGAACTCTTTCAGTGTGCACAGTGATTCATCAACTATGATCTCTGAAAAGCTAAGAAACTACTATTTTGCTGTGTGCACACTCTAGCAGGGAACTATTGCTGCTGCCGTTGTTGTGATAGTATCTTTAAAGCAATTCACTGGTTGAATTGTGAGGCTTTTTGCTCACAAACAATGATTCAGAATGTGCTGACGCCTTTTTAAAATAGAGATGAAGAATTCTTCCTTGGCTTATATTTGAGCCAGTGAATGTTAAGGGGTTGATGCAAACTAATGGAATAACCTGGTCTTTGGAAATGATCCTGTGATGTTAGTTGTCTTTGATTTCCATAAGGCACTAACTATTTGTAATTACAAACACTAAGCAGGCATTTTCCAAATCCCTAGAAAAGTGATATTTTAGAAAACAGTGTCCAGAGTGGGGCTGCTCAGTTGTTAGCACCTTCGCCTCACAGCTAGAAGATTCCGTTCACGTCCCGGTTAAGATGCCTGGGATCTTTCTATGTGGGTACTCCGGCTTCCAAAAACATGCCGAGGTTAACTGATGATTCTAAATTGTCCGTAGGTGTGAATAAGAGTGTGTTTGGTTGTCTGTCTCTATGTGTAGTCCTGCAATAGACTGGTGACCTGTCCAGGGTGTCCTCTGCCTTCGCTCGATTCGGCTGGGATAGGCTCCAGCCCCCCGCAACCCTACTGAGGATTAAGCGGTGTATAGATAATGGATGGATGGATGTCCAGAGTGGATAAATCAGAAGACACTGACCCTAAAGTTTATCTGGCACAAAAGGAACAAAACATAAAATTATGACAGACAATCTTTGCATTTACAGTACACAGAGGAGTAACAGCTTTCTCCAGTAACTGTCATGTAAGCAGACTGTATATAAAAGATGAACTAGCCTGCAGGTCTGAAAAGTGAGGCCAATGCAGAAGTGCCCTAAACCTGCATTTTTTTTTCTAGCAGCCAGTAGGGAGCGACTCCTCTGGTTGTGAAAAAAAGGTTGTTTGTATAGAAATCTACAAAATGACCCTACTACCCGCTTAATTTGTAACTTTAGAAAAAAAAGTTTCTGGTGTCAATCACTAGTTTGAAGTCTCCTTCAATGTAGCATGATGCCCACTTTGTAAATCATGGTCAATAAATCAGGTTATGATTGAACGTGGTGCTACCTTGTCACTGACAGGTTGGTACCAGATGAGCGTAAGTGGTGTCCCCAAGTACTCAAGTCAGATCCATCCCTCGCTCATCACATCCGGTTTCAAAAGATGTAAACGGCCAAATTTTAAACTCAAGGTTTCTCAACAGTAGTCCACAAAGCACAAAGTGGCTACATTCATCTTTTTCATAGAGAACGCTTTATGTAAATGAGAAAGTTGGTGTCTGTATCCAGCGCAAAGCATCCGGCATGGAATTTCTTCTGGATGACACAGATTCCTGGCCTTTCTGTACAATAACTGGGTTTCTGCTCAGCTTTTTACAACCAGGTATGTTCATGAAAAAGACTTCAAACAGTAAAAGTAAAAGGGACGGTTAAAAGGAGAGACTATAAAGAGAGATGCATTCGCAGATTTAAAATAATTCCATTCATAGTGCACCTAAAACTAAAATAAAGTATCCTCTGGAATAAGAAAGGGTTCTATTACTTTTACAGTTGAACATTCCAAACATTTGGGACTGATACAGTGTCTTCTATTATCAATACATTTAAAGTAGAAATTCCATATTTCCAAAATCTGGGTGGACAGAGCCTTCTCTGTTGCCGCCCCCTCCCTTTGGAACTCACTCCCACAACATATCCGCGATATCGTTGACCCTACCACTTTCAAGACCAAATTAAAAACCCACCTGTTCCGCACGGCCTTCAATTTGTAACCTCTCTATATCTATATACACTATACACAATACATTATTTACATAGACTTCAACCTTGTATTTTTGCTTCTTTAACTGTATTTGTTCTGTTTTCTTTTGTTTGATTTATTTTGTATTCTTGTATTTGTTTTCTAACCTGTAAAGCGTCTTTGAGTTTTTGAAAAGCACTCTTTAAATTAAATGTATTATTATTATTATTATTATTAGGGTTCGAGCACCAACGGTTGCAAGAACCCTATTGGACTTGCTGCGATTCTTATTATTCTTCTACCGATCAGTCGGGGCCACTTTAGTGGCGTTTTGACATTTGGCCATTTTGGCTCAATATTGTCCCCTAGAGGCATTTAAATATTCAGCCCCCAGACTTATTTCACCTAGAGCTACAAAATTCGGTACACATATGTATCACTGCAAGACAGACAAAAAATCCTATAGAACCCCTACCCACAATGCAACAGGAAATTGCATTGTGAGCATATGGCATATGGCCATACCCTCTCTCAGTTGGTAGCACGACATTAAACAGGAAGTGCAGTGTAACTACTCTGAACATGCATGTGAAGTTTCATGCCAATCGGAACAGTTACAAAGTCCAGCCCTGAAGGGATGCATATGGCCATATGGCGTTTTAGGCGTCGGTGCCACTAGATGAGTGGTTGGAGACCACTCATCTAGTGGACACGGTGCAAAAACATGACCAGAAACACTGGTTTAGCTAATTGATCAACTAGCAACCTGTCAAACCTTATTTTAAAAAGGCAGCTTTAAACGTCAAACACCTGAGCAGGTAGCAGATCAGAGATATAATCCACTACAAACCCCTACCTGGGGTAAAGGACAAATAAACAAATGCTTTAATGAAAGGGCAGCACAGCCACTAATCTGTAAGACTAAGTAAAGAGAGTTTGCTCAATCACAGTTCACACTTTAAGTCAACCTGAAGACTGAAGTTTAGGCTCCACAAAGAGTTCAAATGATCCCAGACGAGCCCCCATTAATGTTACCACCCAGCTTGTTGGCTGCAACATAAAGTGGAGACCAACCGTACAGTTTACTAAAATTCTAGCTTTATTTCAGTAAATACCTACCTTAAGTTCATATTTAGGGGATAAAATGCAAAGCAGAGGGTGGTGACATTAAAAGACTCCCCAGACCTTTTATCGACACCTCCTGAGGTGTGGACAATTAGGTCAGTCAAGCCCATGTAGCACCTAAAAACTGCACTGCTACTGCAAGACCAGTGGGGTCCAGATGGGTTTTTAGTTACAGTAATACCTGGTAACCTCTTCATTAAATATGTTAATATAATAATATATACGAATGTTAATAGCAGGTACAGCCTGATGTCAGAAAAAAGTTAATATGATGACTTTATGTCCTTTCAAACTTTTTTGGTGATGACTCAAATGAATGATACCGTTAAACTGTCTTTATTCTTAGGATAATGGGATTTCTGCTCCTAGCACCAACCAGTATGGACAGCAGAGAGCAGAACTGACACAGGACCCGGAGTCAATTCAGGTTTTTCATCAGTTTTTAATAAAATAATGCATGCATGTGCCACAATCTTCAGCACCTCAGATATTGTGTTGTTTATTTTGCCAGATGACTTTACAATCCTGAAAGTAGTAATCTGATTAATGTCTCAGTGCAGGAATTACTGAACTGAGACGTTGTAAACATTACCTAGGGGTACAGGTAGTATACAGTATGAGATGCAATCTAATCATTCTTCTTTGTTCTCTTGTTGACAACAGGAACAGAAAAATATGTAAATTGGAATAACTAAATTGTTAGTTTGGGTGATGATGGAGAGCCAGTGGAGGAACAGTAACGTGCAGACTGTGTTTGTCCCACTCCTTATGAGATGTTGATGCAAACATGAAAGAGGGGGGAAAAGAAAAGACTCAGACACATTCCCAAAATCCAGATATTTCAGTGAGACACAAAAGAAACCATAAAACATCAGTTTGTGAATCATTTACACATTAGTACTAATTTGCTTTAAATTCCCGAATGAATAAAGCAACATTGCTTCCATATTGAAAAATTAGGTTCTGCTGAAAGTTCAAAGAGAAGATCAGTTCTTTCATGTGCTGTCTCTATGGGTGAATGTCAGGTATTTCCTGCTGTACTAGTTTTTCCGTCACCGTACCGGAGCAGTAATCTTTCTGCCCATGCTCCTGAGCCAGTCTCTCCCTGGCTGTTGTACTGAGCAACCAGCCTCGCTCCCATCAGCGCCTTGACCTCCAGGATGTCCAGGAAAACTCAGATGAAAGTCTTTATCAACCACTTGCTGGCTCTGCTCCATCGCCAGCAGCGTCCACACTCCAGGGGATCCTGGGCTCCCTCTTATCTAAGATACTTCACATCGTAAACTTCCTCCACCTGAGTAAATATTGTTACTTTCTCCCAGGTGATCTCTCCTGATTGAAGTAACATGTTGACTGTCATCTAACAGGAATGACTGAGGAACTTTGTATCTTGCAGTTGTGGACTTGATCACAAATTAATAAAGTTCCTCAAAGTGGGGAATCAACTCTTTTCCATGTTGCAGAGAAAACTGTCTTCGTTCTAATGTCAGATACTTCACTTTTCTTTTAACTGGATCCAACAAACAGTATCATTTGGATTTTTCATGCATGTCAGTTTTAGTCGCACCATGCAGGACATAGTCCAACGTGACAGAGGCTACTTTAAAATTTGATCCAGATCTCCAAGCAAATCAATTCTGTGTGTTTGTTTCACAAATGTATGACTGATATTTGAATTGATGTGTGACTACTGTCTGCTGTCTCTGACTCTCCGTCTCTCCCTGAGCTTGCCCTTGCCCAAGGTCTGTTGGTATATCAGGCTGCAGAAGCCGTCAAGCTAATGCCCTCTATCAACACCTTATTATCAGACGCGGTCCATGCTCCCTGCAGCAGATGAGAACTATTCCAGTTGTGCCTAATGCCTGTGAGTGGAGGCTATCTACATGGCCAGACAGGCTTAACAGGGACAGGTAGCATTTAACACCCGGCCCACACAAACATTACATCCCTGCTCTTTATGGCGACAGTATGCTGTCACATTACGAGCCAAAGAGCGGAGATTGGATCAAAAATTAAAGCCCTTTCAACCCCAGCAGATGGAGCTGAGAAAAAAAAAAGTGAGACACAGTGGGGGTTGCTGGGAAAATGACAAACACCAGTAAGCACTGGCAGGGAGTGTGTGTGTGTGGGTAGTTTAGCTAGGGGGGTTAAATAGGGGATGTTGCCCACAGGCCACCCACCACCGCCTTGATTTTAATGCCAATAAAGACGCGGCGGGCTTGAGCACACACAAAGCCAAGGTTAACACAGAGATGGAGAGGGCCGATACGGTCGCTCACACTCAGCTGAAAGGGAACCCTGATGACTTTTCATTTCCAATGTTCATCTTGTTATCTGTAATTGTTGAAGGATGGGATGCTGCTAGTCGCAGCCCGAGCCTTTATAGTCTGAACGCATAAGCGCCACGCAAATTGATGCTCGAGATTGGAGGTGGAGTGGGACAGCAGACATGTGTGGGAAAGATGTGCTGTCTTTTCACACCCTGGAGGACTGTCTGGAATGGGGGGTTGGTAGGATGGAGGGGGTGGGACATAATTATGAAAACGGTCGCTACGTCATGCTCTCTTCAGCGTGACAGATAGACGTGCTGCTGCGGAGGTGCAGGGACAGAAATGAAGATAGTGGTAAGACGTGAGGACACATTTTGGAGACGTGCTTCTGGACCTACACACACACACAGGCACACATGGCTGCACACACACATAAACAAGATCCTCAGAGCACTGCAGCTAGAAGGTGTGAACACAAGATAGGTAATGAAAAGAATATCGATTTAAGAATTTACTCAACTGAAATTCTTGCATCTCCCAGCCTGCCCATTAATATCATTATTGCCGATGGGCCGCATGGCCAAATGCTGTTAGCATTAATCTCTAGTGATTTTACCCACCCAATCATTATTCATTATTAACAGGCTGGATTGAGTCGGTAAGAGTGAAGAAAATCACCAAAACAGCTTTGTTCAGCTCTTATTCTGCTGTCTGGGCTCTGTGCAAATTTCTCTTAACAACTTTAATTCTAGCTTTAAGCACTTCTCTGTGCGTCCTGTGTCACATCCTGCTTCAAGACAATGTTTTAAAGTAAAACTTCATTTGTGGCTCAATCGGTCAAATGCATTGAAGACAAATGAAAGAACTCATTGGTACTTTTGGCAGTTTGTGAAGCATCTACAAAAAGAACCCAATGTCATGACTGAATCACATTTCACGCCATCACATCTAAATATATTCAACCAATGTTTCAGTCGTATTCGGAGCATACATGAGCAAATCTAACGTTCATGTTTACCACCAAGCTCCCTAACACAGTGAGTTATTTTCAGGTTAAGAGATCAGTAGCAAACCACAAAAAGCCAAATAAATTATCATCATTACATAGTTCTGCTGCAGTGACTGTTGAGATATTAATCTTAGAAACAGTTCTTGCATTTACTTATCATTGGCTTGGTATTGAAACTAGAGTCTCCAACAGACTGAGACAGTACCACATGAATGGAACAAAATGCAGGTGACGCAAAATCATATTACACAGTATTTGTTAAGTGCATCCTCCTCAAACTCAGGCTTTTTTAATGTAATCAACAAAATAAATGTAGCCAAAATCTGACTTGATCAACTTATTCATGTCAATAACTACAAGTACTTGAAACGATCTAATCAAAGCAAAGTTGAATTAAGCAAAGGGATCTTTACAACCAGAAGGATATGGGTGTTTATGTGGTATGATAGTCAAGAGAATGGCAGCATACTAAAAAAAAGAAAGGAGGAGTTTTTAAGTTGAGAAAAAATGAGCGCTTTATTGAAGCCACCATTGGGAGGGGGGATGAAATGTTTTGACTTCAGTGCCTCGGAGGGCTGACATCAGAAGAAACACTGTGGCGGACACAGTGGTGGCTGCTGCTAAAAGTGTTTTGGAGTGGGGGCAAAACAAACTGAAAATTGCCAGTAATGCAGGAACACAAGACTTAAAGTAAGTGTTACCACCTCGCGGTTGTATACCTCCACCAACCAGTCACGTTGCAGTTTACATCTGTGTCTGTCCAGACTCAGAATATATGTATTCAAGACTTTGAAGTGTGTAGGTTCAGTGAGAGAAACAAAAGATGCTCTGTATGTGTTCACATGCTTGGCTGATAGAACACAAAGTTGAAGCCAAGACAGTATATAATGCATCAAATATGGATCTCCGTGCAAAGAAGCTACAAATTCTACCCGGCAACACAGAAGATCTATGCATCAGCACAGTTTCAAGGTGGGCACCTAAGATTTGTGTAACCAATTCAGTATCTGACCAAATGTGAAATATGGTCACAATCTGTCCTTCTGTTCCTGAGTTATGGGGCAGAATAATGGTTATAAAAGTGTTTTTGGAGAACATTAGAATGTCATCACTTCATAATTTGATCCTATTTGCCATTTGTGTAAAATTTTATCTTACTTAGCAGATTAATTCTTGAGTTATGGCAAAAAAAAAAAGTGTTTTGTGTTACAGTAACCTTCAGCGAACAGAATCTAATCAGTTCATCCTTGAATCAAAGTGAGCATTTAGGCCAAATTTGAAAAGATCCCCTTGTCCCATTCCCCCGAGCAGGAGAATGGGACAAGGGGAGCTATTTGGACGGACCCAGAGATGAAAACATAATGCCTCCAGCCGCAACTAAACCAAGTAATTCTGGTTCCTAAACCTAACCTGAAAGCAAGTGAAAACTGAAAGCAAACACCAGTAGAAAACAAAGCTCACTGTCCCTTGTTGTTCACAGGACGTCAGCCCTGGTCTTCTGAGTTAAAGTCCACTTGCTGATTTATGATGTTCCTCTCAAAATGTAAATGAGAATGTAGTTTAGTTGTACGGGAACGTAACTGAGTGGAGACTGGGTACTATAATTCCCAGCAGGATGTAGGGTTAGGATGTGAAGCACTGCTAAGCTCAGTTCAAAGCTGTTAAAGTCTGAATTTGAGACGGATGTGGTTTTTATTGTCAACAATATTTGGTTTTGTACAGACAAAACTATATTTTCTTTCATTCCTGCAGCTGTGCCAACCTGAAACTTGGTGGATCCACTTGAACTAGTCTTTCCTGCAGCACCAACAACTGACGAGCTGCTGTGCAGAGTGAGAGTTGGGCCACAGAGG
This sequence comes from Chromis chromis, assembly GCA_900302755.1. Taxonomy (NCBI): domain Eukaryota; kingdom Metazoa; phylum Chordata; class Actinopteri; family Pomacentridae; genus Chromis; species Chromis chromis. The sequence continues at coordinate 11,109 of OMNN01029245.1, forward strand.
TAATGATGAGTGCTGAAGAGAGAGTCAGCGTTGGGAACTGTCCAATTACACGAGGTCAAAAAAATAAAAACCATACTGAGACACTAGCAATAAAGGTTTGAGTGTTTGAAGTACAGAGACCTGGAAAATCTAAAGATACCAGTTATGGAGTATCATGGAGGCACATAGTATGACTATACGCAAATTTCATTTTATACATTTTTTTTTATGTTATTTCTGGGTGGACAGTTACACAAGCTGCAATGAATAGGCAAAAAGCAACAAATAGTCATTGCCAGTTTTCCCCAAGATCGCCCATAATTTTTAAACAAACAAAAAAACTGATGCCATCAAAACTATTTTTAATTTTTACTTAAAGAGGTCCTTAATAAATATTGTATCCTGATCTCCTGGATTTCTATTTTGTACTATAACAGACATATAGGTATACACCGATCAGGCATAACATTATGACCACCTGCCTAATATTGTGTTGGTCCCCCTTATGTGGTCAAAAATGCTCTGAACCATTGGGCATGGACAAGAGGACCTCTCAGGGTGTCCTATGGGGTCTGGCACCAGGACGTTGGCAGTGGATCCTTTGGGTACTCTGGCTTGTGCAGTGGAGCCTCTGTCAATCCAATCTTGTTCCACTGCATCCTGTTGATGCTTGATCAGAATGGGGTCTAGGAAGTTTGGAGGTCAAATCAACATCTTGGGCCATTGTCATGTTCCTCAAGATGTTCCTGATTGTTTGATGTTCTTGTCATGTGGTGGGGTGCATTTTCCTGCGGGGGTAGGCCAGTGATATTTGGGACTGCCATTTGCATGAGGGAGTGTGTTTGTTCTGGGACAATGTTTATTTGGGTGTCTAAGTCTCATCAACACGGATGTTAAAATCCAAGGTTTTCCAGCAGAACA
>OMNN01029246.1:3807-15794 GCA_900302755.1 Chromis chromis
TTGTTGGTGAAGAGGTTTTCTTTGGGGTAAAGTGTATTTCTAGAAAAATACCACATCAGAAGCTTGGAGCATAGAAACCAAACCTTCAGCATGTCAACATTGCATGTATGCTTTGGGGTTTAGACCCTTTGAAAATCTTTAATTGATTCTTTCTAGGTTTTACAGTAGAACTTACATTGTGAAATTAATAAGGCGATGAACAGACAGATATTCCTACATCGGTTTAATAAGAGCGTCCAGGAACATTTCTAAATAAATGAGGCCCCTGTAACCGAAACTCAAAATGCATGTCTCTAACAGATGACCGTAATGAGAGAGTGAAAACTGGTCCGCCGGTTGCGACAGCTTTGAGTTATTAATGCAGCAAAATCACACGTGTGCCTGTAAAAAACCCTACACGGTTTCCGAATGCGAACTTCTTTTCCGTATCGAAGTGGACGTCTGCAGAGTCACATGCAGTCATCCCGCGCTTGTGGCCACCTGGTGTGACTAAGTGATATAATTGCAATGGCATTCCTCCTAAGTGACCATTAGTCTCTCAATGCATTGTGGTGATTGCAGTCCGTAATTGACTGATCGAGTGTCAAAGGAGTAGGCCGATTACGTAATGGAAGAATGGCTGTGAGTTATCAAAGGGGTTTTGTTGGGGCGTACAAAAACAGCAGGAGAAAGCAGATCTGAGGCTGCGTCCAATTCAGCCTGGATTAAGAGCTCCATTTAAAATATTCGTTCTGATATTAGGAAGAGACAATTTGATCTTTTATGGTGCTTTTTTTTTAATAAGAAAGGTACTCACCCTTCCGACTATTTTGCCCTTCTCGTTCATGCAAATGTAATGCTCGCTCTCTTTTCCTTTTATTCGAATGTGGCTCCCGAAGGTTTCCGTCTCAACGACAAGAAGAGCTGAAACAGACAAGAAAAAGGAGTGTAAATATATGGTAGCACACACAAACATGGTTTAAGGATTTCCATACATTTACACAAAGATGGCCGGCTGTTCCTGTATGCTCAGTCGAGAAATCTAAGTGGTGGTACTGTAAAGAATCCTCTAATCCAAGGGCCTGCATGGGGCTTTGTCAGGTACTGAGCGTCACACAGAAAACTTGAAACAGCTTCTACCTTGTGCATTATTGAGATTACAGGAAGATTTAAAATCAACCAATTCTCTAAGATCGGTGACATATAAAGCTGTGATGATATCCTCTAAATAAGCTGTGATTTTCTAGCAGTGTTTTTAAAATGTTGTCTACCAATATATGAAAGAAGAGGTGAATTATGGGTCACCAGAGCAAAAAAAAAAAACCAAAGTAAATTAAGCATAAGATCACGTAAACATCCTTAAAACTATACATACATCAAAACAACACTCCCACCGTCACTCTAACCTGACACAGCAGTAATCCCCCCACTCCCGTCCCTAATGTTAACCCCTGCGAGGTCACCTTTGTCTCCGCTCACCCTTCGACCAGCAAAGAGATCTGCCAAACATTTGTGGAGCGGTTATGTGCCCCTCAGGATTAGGTTTCAAGTTCCCTTTAGTCTGTGCTCACTCAATCAAAAAGTTAAGATGATCCATTTGTTTAACACACAGGGCCATTCAGTAGCGCTCAAGGGAGCAGAGGAAGAATAGTGGAAAGGGGACGGGATGGGCTCGGGGGCAGAAGTAAACCGCCCCCCCCTCACCTCCACCCCCACGCTTACAATCCAACCTTGGGAGAAAAGTGGGTGTTCGGTAACCTGTCTTAGAGGTGAAGGAGGAAAAAAGCCTTCACTCTCTTGTCCTGAGAGATTTCTGCTTCTTATTCGGGATCCAAGGAACAGCACTTCTGCCTTGGTTTTTATCGTTGGATAGATTAATCTGGACCAGTTTTGGGGTCTTTGAGAAGGAACAAAATCCCACAAGAGTGGTTTACACATTAAGTAAATGATGTTTTAAAAGATATTCCTCTGCACGTCAAGTTTAGGAGTCGTTTGACGACGTTTTGGCCTTCTCACTGTGAGCTGGTTTCACATGGAGACCCAAAAATTCAACCTCAGGTATGAAGCCTCGGCCCAGTACATCAGATAAAACAGTATTTCCCTCCTTACTTTAAGTTGTCCTTTGTCTGTGACCCTATTCCAAACCTTATCTCGAGTCTCTGAGTAAACCACTAATGGTTTGATCTGTAAAAAAATGAAGACTCTGGCAGCTGAAGGCACCAGCAAACTTAATTAGATCCTTGAGTCATAGCTCCAGTGAAATACAAACACGGGAAGGAATCTCGCTGTCGTCAATACCACTAACAAGTGGCATTTAAATGACAAAGAAGGGAATGTTGTAGTTTTATTTACAGCACCAGCACTTCGAAACCATAATCCACAACCTTACAAATCTCTAAATGTGTGAACGGAGCACTTCAGTAATCTCTTGGCAGCTTGCTACATGCAGGAGTGCTCAACGTTTTGCAGAGCTTATGGTAAAATAATAATCTAAAAGATGAAAAAAAGGTGTTTTTATTTGATCGGAACATCATTCAGAAGTTAATGTTTCAGTCTGACAGCAATATTCTACTATAAATAGTTAAAAAACCTCAGAATCCATAGATTGCCAAAGTTAGTACTTTAAAAAACAAAACTAAAAACTATCTGATTAATATTTGGACAGAAAAGCTCTACACTTTTAACAGACATAGAAGCATAACTGTGAGTCATTGGTGCTCCTCCTGAGCTACGTGTTCCTTTTTGTGCATCCGTGCAATATGAATAATGTGGGCCACAGCCATATATTGACCTCAGCGAGAGGCCACCTGTCAAAAAGGCTGGAAACTCCAGCTTTAACTCCAGATTGCAGCTTTTATCAGTTTAAAAGCACTTGCAGTGACCCACCATCTGCTCTTAGTGGACAACAGGCATCAGTTACAATGGACTGCTCTGGAAAAGGATTGTTCTAGTCTCCTAAAAGTAATGAATATGCTACACTAATACCTAAGAAGAGTTATAATGCCCTCCACTTTGGCTGTACAGATATGGACTTTGCAGTCATAAAGCTCTGCATTGAGGCAATATATTTCTTCTGCGGTAGTTTGTGGCCTTTTGCGGCGACTGAGAATGAATTAGAGTGCGGCGAGTATCTCGCTGAGCATTATTAGTGAGTGCAAAGGAGTTCACAGGTGCCAGGTACTGCAGCTGGATGGGGAGGAGGAGGTGCGGGAGGGAGAAGGGTAGAATTGGCAAAGCCTCATGGGAAAAATTGGATCTGCTTCCACTCAAGCTCTAACAAGCAGTGAGGAAACTTCGCCTCGGCGCATCTGCGACTGAACACACTCACTCAGAGGCATTCAAGACCAGCAATTTTAGAGCCGTGAGTCAGCTGTTATGTGCAAAATATCTGCAGGGAAGCACAACACAAGTCCTATTGCTCTGTCTTTGTGCCGCTACATCAAAGAGTGTTTTACTGACCGTCATGTTACTCATTCACCACAACCTTTTTTTTGATGTGAAAAGCAGAGGACATATTCAGGATTGATAGGAGAAGATAATTGTATTTAAAATAGTTAATTTCAGAGCTAAATCTGCCTAATGTTTTTTTGACATCTGAAGTTTTTCCAGTTAGCATGCTGAAACAAATATGAGATCAAACAGATTATAAATACAGTTTCTTAAAGACAATACAGTTCCCAATATGGACAAGACACTCAGTGAGTCATCTTTTAAACCACAGAATACAAAGTTGTGTAATGTCACATGATTGGAACCTACGTGACCATAAAAACTCCTATCCTAAAACTCCAAAAGAACAACAAAGAAGACTATTTTGCAGAGTGGCAAACCAGCAAGATAGTTTTGGTCCATATTAGATAAAAAGTCACACCACTGGGCTATAAATCTATCAAGGTAAAAATAGGACTTGCTCTGGATACCCAAATGCTGCAGTAAACATCCACTGCAGGGTCAGCAGTTTCACCCTGTTTTCATCCACCCCAACCAGTCGTTGGTGGCTTCCAGAAGTCTCCCTCCACTCTCGCACCAGCCAAACAAAGACCATGGAAAACCACCTCCAAACAATGGGTAGTAAACAGTCAAAGAGGAGGAGGAGCAGGACTCTAAAGAAGCACCAAAACCTGGCTGCTAGGTGGGGGTGGTTTCTCATCCTGTTATACTAGACTAGCTAAAGTGTCAGGTGAGATGCACAGGAGTTCTCCCATACCATACTTGCCCCCATCATCTCCGTTGGCATTGATTTTCTTCCCCAGGATCTGGACATGTCTGCCCGTGGTCCTGCTGTACAGCTGGTAGATCCGGACCTGCTTCCGGCTCAGGTCGTCTGGGTTCCTCGTGTGGTTCTCGATGTAAAACCTGAAATCAGCAGGGCTCTGCTGGGATTCCTGCACAGAGGTGTGAGACAGGAGGAAACAGAGAGAGAGAGAGACAGGAGATGAAGAAACAGAGAATGAAAGAGAGACAGTGAGAGATCGTCACAGCACAGGTGTTGATAGTAATGTGTGCTGTTGGTTTTATGGGCCCGGTGTCAAAAAAATTGTGCTTCAGGGTCTAAAAACTGAAATAACAACCTGGAAATTGTGGCTGTGGCATTTTAGTGTTTCTGCTAGCTTTCATTTGACACATTTTATACGTAAAACATTTACAAGCTACTAACCATTGTATGTCACAAGACATGTTAATGAAGTCTGTGCTTGAGTAAAGCAGAACAAGTGCAAAAGCCTACAGTGAAACCTTGTGTTGGTTTGTATTGAGACAGAGTATATTATGTGCCTCAGGCAATATTGAGAAACCTGCACTCCATTTCCACAAGCAAGCAAACCACTAGCAATTATACACCTGAAGCATCCAGACCTGTTGCACTATCATCAAACAAATATCTTCCTGCGGGCCAAGTAGGGTCCATAAATTAGGAAACACAGCAGGCGGACGACAAGACGGAGAGGGGAAGCGGCACCTCAAACCACAAAAACTCCCTTATAGGAGAAATGTTGGATCAAATCGAACAAATGTGCCTTTCAGAACTCACCGGCCTGCTGTTAGTGGGACAGCTGAGACCTGACATAAAAACACAGGCCATCGCAGAATTCGGCGGCATCTCAGAAAAAGCAACTGTGACCGAACATGTGGAAGAGCATGAGGAAACGTATACTTTCAGAAGCCCTGGAATCTCGCTTCACGCCAAGATCCCATTTCCCCAGCTGTATGGTGTGGTAATTGCACAGTAATGGCTTTTTATGTGGCTGTTCTCAGGTGGCTAATTATATACACATTACATACCCCGAGTCCTTGTTATTCTAACTTCAGCAAATTAATGACATGTAGCAAACATGATGGGAAATTGTGGCCTCAGAAGAACAAATCCTTAAAATCAGAGGGGAAAAATAAACAACTTGTGCAAATCTGGTGCAATCCTGTCGAGGCTCCTGACATGCCTCCTCTGAACCAGGTGTTATGCAAGTTCCACCGCAAGGATTTAGTCCACAAGGGTGGGTTCTTCAGAAAGCCGACAGCCCAGCTTGGACCTCCACCTCCCCCACCCGAGAATGAGACAGAAACCAAAACTAACTAAACATGTTTGCACTTCAACTCAAGACCAGTTTTTCCTCAAAAGCCTGCAGTTTCTTGGGTCACACTTTTAAAAAGCCTTTGTAATGGACTTGTTGGCTTGTTGTGGCATATACAGGTCTAGAAATGTGGATCTCGGAGAATCCAGCCCCTGAACTGGGACACGGCTTCTGTGTCGGTTGACATTTGGGAAACACACCCATAATATTACTTTTGGCATCAGGCAGTGCAGGAAAAATTAGAGGCGGAACATAATCAGATCAAATATAATATATAATACATACCTACTCAAATCTGTGGTGTCAATATTGATTACAAGGTGTAACAACTGGTTGGAATTTAAAGGGGTGGCGACTTTTAAACCTGGCTAATGGGGGTTTTATTGGATTTTGTAAGTACATCTTTAATAAAACAACACCAGAAAATGTGGTAAAGGTGGTTTTTAGTTGATACAATATGAGAATTAAATGAATCAAGGCCTTTACTCTCTGGAACCCTTAAAACAAACAAAACCATCATCAGTTCCTCATCTTAAACTCAACCTGGACCAGGACTCAACCCAGTGTCATATAGTTTTACTGCTCAAGAAAGCACATTTACATCAGGACTGACAAAACCAATGCAAATATAATTGTGATATATTTACATCTGTGCTACTTTCCTCACAACGTCATCATCAACAATCATCATCGCCATGCAAAATAACAGCATTATTTGCTCCCAACAGATAGTACATGAAGACTTTCCTGACTGTTTCTTTACACAGTCTAGTAGGTGTTCCAAAATAAAACCAGAAACTGATCTACAGCAAGAGCCACAGCAGCCAAACAAATGAAGAAAAAGGTGTCACCACTGCAGGAACCAAAGATGTTGCTAAAAACAGAAAGACGCTGGATCAAAACTTAACCTATGCCGGTTTAAAACGGTTCCAGCAGCAAAGGGCTCGTTACAAACTCAGATGTGTTCAGGTATCAGACATCTGCATCTTCTGTTGTCAACTCTCTCTCAAAATGAACCTCAAAGCTGACGAGCAAGAAAGAAGAAAAAAACGAGCACACAACAAAACGTAGCCTAACTGGGCTGCTGAGGGATTTATCCCAAATCTCCCCATCTCTAAACAAACATAAAGGTGTGTTTGCTAGACAGTTGAATTTCATGTCAAGGGAAAGGCAAGCCTAAGCACATGGCTGAGGGTGAACGCTAGCGACAACAGTTTTTTTTTATCACGCTGTCTCCTTTCTTCAAAGACACAGCATGAAAACGGATATGGTTGAAACTTCAAAAGTCTGGCACCCATCTTCACCGAGGAAGCCTAGTTGTCGCATCCATCTAAGATACACCTTGCTATCTGCTCGTCGGGGTCACACACACACACTCAGAAATACGGAAAGACACCCTCACATGTTGGCAGTGCATTCAAAGTTAACTTCCTACTGTGGTTGCTTCTTTTGTTTTTCCTCGTAAAATCACAACCACAGCATGACACCTAGGAGTCATTAGCTGCACTTAGCAGCACCGAGGAGCACAATTGGCCGGTAACATAGTGAGGCAATCTGACAGGAGGAACAGGGGCTATATTCCTATTCCCTCTCTTTTTTAGAGTTAGATTATTAGGCTGAAACCATTAAAAGTGTTTGATAAATGCCTTTATCTACACAATGACTATTTCTGAACCACAATGAACATGCAGATCACATACTGAAATGACCAAAAGCAAGACTTATGTCCATGTCATGCGTCTGCTGGGTCACATTCTGCCTGAGCTTCATACATGTGAGGAGCGGACAGCCGCTCTATAGCTTTGTTTGTGCCAGCTCTGTTGGAATAATCAGAGCACATAGACTTACATAAGATTGCGGTTTGTAAGTTTTAGGGGGTTTTACTTTTCTTTTTTTTTCGTCTCTGGAAAGTATGTCCAGATACTCCATAAGATAGACTTGTCCCTTAGAGCTATAGTGGTTTCCTGACTGGGACACGGTGATCATAGCAAAAAACTATGTAACCCAATAAAATGTCATGTTTAGAGTTTACAAATAAACATTTTCTCATGCAGGGGTTTTTAGGTCAAATATGAACCCCTCATTTTGGTATGATTCATTTTGTTTTCTCATAAAAATATAGGCATAAATTTTGATTTAATTACCTAAACTCTAAATTGTTTGCATCTTTTGGGGGGATGGCTATATGAAACAATGGAACTGAACCTGCTCCTTTTACGCAGTTAAACCTGTTTCCATATCTCAGATCATAACAATTAATTTAAAAAACAACAGTACGCGGAATAATATGATCCAACACGTCATGCCAATAAAGCGATCGGATATCTTTATGGGCAGAGGGAGCGTGCTGTCTGCGTCGGAGCTAAATCACAGCGCGCAGTCAATTAGCTGAGTGGATGCCTGCAAATCATTACTGTTCAAAGTGAGACGCAACTAATAAAAAGCGAGGCAACAAGCGCCAAACGAGCCATCTGTTCAAAGAGCAACTTCTAACCCCGGGGATCAAAATATTTATTACACAATTCTGTTGTAAAAACACTGAAACTGCTACTTGAATCCCAAATTAAAAACAACAGGTTTAAATTTAAATTTAGCCCCTCTAATAGTGATGATTGGATTTTTTTATTTTTTTTTTGGTATGTGCTTTATCCGTTTGGCATCGCTGTAATATTAATTAAATTTGTGATTTCTATTTTTTAACATGTATTTGCTGTTGCACGTGGTGTCCATTTCAAAATGGCATGCTGATTTATCTTCAACGTCCTAATTAATTCAATTTCGCATTGACTGAATTTACGCACAGATTACGCATTGTCCCCCAAGCAACCGATGCCCATCACACTATCATCATTCATATTAAAAAGCTGCACATGGACATGCAAACACACACACAAAAAAGTAGCCGAGCATGGGTGTAAACATACCTGTAGCTGGAAATAGAGTACCAGAAAATGTAAACACCTAAGTGGAGAGAGAGGGAGAGAGAGAAGGGAGGAGGGGAGTGAATCACACAGGCAATTACATGAAAAATAAACGCAGCCTACCTGCATGACAGCAATGCACAAATATGAAGTTTTTGGCGACTTCTATTGGTAAGAATGCATGGTTTTGTGTGCGAAAGCAAACGGAGATGTTGGAACACTTACAGGTATATGAACCTCGAAGGCAGCAGAGACATCTTGGCTCGCAGAAATACAGCCGAAATACACCTGCTTCCACAGATTTTTTAGAGCCCCGGGAAAGGTTGGCGAAATCGCCCCCCTCTCTCTCCGCTTTCGCTCCCCCGTGCGCGTCTTTTACGCACACAACTCCGGCGGTAAGTAGGAGATTGAATCCCAGTGTAAGGATAGATGACGGGAGAGGAGCAGCAGAGTTTCGGCGTGCAACATTGGGTGCTTCCTTGTAGGGGGAAATTATCCACAAGAGTGTGTCTAAGTCTCCTCCGCTCCCCGAAATAACGTCTCCGTAAGTCGTCGCCAAGCGTGGAAAGGAATCGACCTCTCCAAACAGATCTCTCCAAAAAAATATCCTTTGAGTTTTGCGCATGTATTAGCTACGTTACCCCGCAAAGCCAATCCTGCTCCTCCAGAGATCACAGGCTCCTCAGCTCCGTCCGTACCTGTGGGGGATTTCTACACCTTGCATGGGTCATTTTATTGGACCAAGAGCTTCGGTGGGAGAGGAGGAGAAAAAAAGCGGTGAATAATAAAACGGCCGTCCAACCAAAAAGAAACAAGTCGATAACTGCGCGCAAAACAAACTTTTCCAAGTTTTTCAAAAAGAAAAAAAAAGTAGTGTGGAAATCGCAGCGGTAGCAGCAGCAGCAGATCCCTGGAGAGGTTCGGGGGCTGATGATGGCGCAGCAGTGCCTGTCAGTGGTGTTTGTGCGTCTGCGGCTTGAGATTTGGGCACAGACAGGCTTTTTTGTTGTTGGTGGGTGGAAACATGTCAGCGGTTTGCACCTGATAGGGTAATCTTGGAGAGACCATCAGCTTGGAGAGCGTTTTTTTTTTCCTCTCGGTGGGCAAGAACGCTGCGCAAAGAGGAACTTGAACAAGAAGATGAATCACTTTTTGGTTTGGTTTTCTAGTTTTTTTAATGAGTTTTTTTTTCTCCTTAATTCAGTTTGGGAAATTATTTATTTGGCAGTGGGCCATGAACAAAACACCTAATTTAAATGGTGTGCGTCTAACCTAAGACACGTTTTTATTTATTATTACGCACAGTATTTTTTTCCAAACCATGTTATTAGTTTTTCTTCACGTTATTAATATTACTGACTGATACATTGTCACCGTCATTTAAGAATAAACAGCTGCTGTGTTGTAAAATCAACAGAAACTGCTTCTCTCTCGGAGTTATTTGCCTTTTAATTGCTGCCGGTTTGTGGATTGGCTTCTCTCTCCCAGACACCATTCAAATGCAGGTTGTTGTCCGCGATTTTTTCAATAATGTGCTATAACTTATCCCGCATTTAAATGAAAGAGAGGTGTGAATGTGTTTACGAGTACTTCAGAGCTGGCGGCAGTAAAGTGAGCCCACATCCCCGCTGCCATTAAAAAAAAGAGGGAGAGGGAGAGAGAGGGAGAGAGAAAACCTTTGTGGTTCGCCTTTATTGTGCCATTAAAACTGGATCGTCGGGATTCCTGCCCCATTGATATTCAGAATGATTCTAAATGATTACATACATAATTTCGCATGCTGGGGCTTTCAAAGGGTCTCCTGCAGCTAGTTTAGTGGGGGAAAGAAAAAGGAGTGAGAGTTCCAGCTGCTGATCTACACAGGGCAAGACAGCAAAACAGCAGCCAGATAAACACAAACCTGGATGTGGTCAGGAGAATATTAATCCATGGCTGTTATTTCAAGTTAAGTCACACAGTGTTTATCTTCTCTGCAAGTGCGTATGTGGATAAAGAGGGTTGGATGTGGGTTTACCCAGTGATTCATGGCTTTCTGCCTAACAAGAACCCTTGATCCCGTCAACCACAGGGCACTGTAATAATCCCTGTAACACAACTGGTGTATAATGTCATTTAAAGCATGACTAATTTAGCCTTGTCTGCCTTAGGGAGGGGAAATCACAGCAAAAAATGGAGCAAATAGTAATTACCCACAAAGATAATTCGATGATTTCTTTACAAATACAAGGCTTTGGGGTTGTTTGATCAGACGAGGCTTACGTTAGCTGCTGCTCACCACTGACGAAGATGATTTCGCTGAAAGTACAAAATAAAGGCACCTGATAAGTGATTTAAAGGCAGGATGATAAACAGCAATTACCATCTGACTGTGATAGAGCCAGCAATGTGGAGTCACTCATCGCCTCTCTTTAAGCACATGTTTGCGACCAGCTTCTCGGAGCATGACTCTGAATCCACAACTGAGAGGAGCGAGAGAGCAGCAGGCTTGGATGTGGCCACCTGTGAAGCACAAGAAGGAAGAAACTCACCTCTGCTCGTGGCAAATAGGAAGGGCCCTGGTTTATAGGAGGCTTCGGTTTGGCAACAAGTGATGGCCACAAGCCAGTTCTTGGATGGTTGTGCCGTGTACATGTCTGGTCTATCAGTCAGTTTGGCAGCTGATTAAACAGACGTTTGAGGAAGAGATTCATTCTAGAAATATAAACTTTCGAGAAGCCAAAGTGGATTCCAGTAAACATTATTCTGACATGCCTACACCTAATTTAAGTTATTCAATCAAAATCTCACAGCCTCTTTTAAGACACCTTTCTACCACATTCATCCACATCTGTTTAATTTAAAATGTTAGATTTCTGCACCAAATCCACCGAGAGAACAGTTTATGCAACTGTTGCACATCGTTTGCCTGACATGTTGCAGACGTGAAGGGCTGGGCCGCACAAATTACAAAACAAAAATGTGTTTCCAGTGCAATCTAGCCTTCTAGAGAGTTTTATTTCTTGTCCAACCTTCCTAATGACACTTCAATTCAATGGAATCAGTAGTTCCAGTGAAAATTGAAGACATCATGTTCTGTGGGGTTTCCGAAAAACAAAAAACAAAAAACAGGGAGGATGTTTCTCCTGTTAATTTCTTGAAATGGGAATTTTACAGTGATTTTTCCACCACAGAGGGAATTCTACTCACCATTACTGTTGTAGTGTGGTTGCATAAAGTCAAACCCCGCAACCGCGTAATTGCTCTGCATGGAAAGATACGGTTAGAATGGAGTGATGAAATGTTTTATTTACTATTTGTGTGAATCAGCTTTTTAAAATGAAGGACTCCACACATTTACACACCATCAGTCAAAAGCATTGGTGCACCTATAAGCTGCCTGCTATTTGAAAAGGTTTTTAAAAAAAAGGATGATAAAACAGTGAGAATCAATCAAATGCTGGTTGAGCACAACAAGAGCGAGCTTTGTGAATGGAGAGAAAAGTTTCAGTCCAGTTCCTGAGACTCAAAGTGGGGATGGGGG
>OMNN01029248.1:0-10959 GCA_900302755.1 Chromis chromis
AACAGGGATCGTTATCAGGCTTCTGCAGAGCTTGATGATGAGCTGATCATTTGAATCAGGTGTGTTGGAAGAGGGAAACATCTAAAACATGCAGGATAGTGGCCCTCGAGGACCAGGATTGGGCACCCCTGCTCTACACAGTACCCAAATGTATGCACAGCCCTTTGCAGGAGCTGTGGCTGGCCACATCTTACATTTGTAAAGTGATTTATATAAACACGGAGACTAAGGAGATTACTGTACTACAAATAATCCTCTTCAAGTGCAAATTCAAAGTCTTTAGCATTAACAGCATTGTCTTCTGGCTATGCAGCTAGTGCAATCCACAGTAAAACTAGACATGACTTGTAGCACCATTTAGTTTTAAGCCAAACATTAAAAGTTCTATCTCTGATACAGCAGCTTTCTCTGCTCTTTTGTACTTTTTATGAACTCTGTACATTTTTTTAATCTGCACCTTAGATTTTTATACACATTTATTTATACACACTGTTTTTAATATATTTTTGCACATTACATATTTGATATATATCTGCTGTAAGAGATTGCTGCCAAACAAAGTTTTGTTGTATCTCACTGTGCAATGACAATAAAGCTTCTTCTTCTTCTGTGGCTTTTCAGATACAACTAAAACTCAGTGTCATGTTACTTATTTTTTTATACTGTTGTAGACTTTACTATGCAGTTTACACTAAATTAATACATACTTTTTTCAGTGGTCGGCCATATTATTATTTAGAAAACATGTCTTTCCAAATTATCTTTGAAACATTACTCATGACCCCACTGGCACTAAGATTATAGTTGTGTGGTACTTAGGGATATAAAAAGTGTTCTAGATGTCTCTCTGAGTCAGAGTGTGTGTGTGTGTGTGTGCTGGGTGGGGGTCGTTGACAGCTGTGCACAGATTAAGGCTAAGATTTTCTTGACACAGCTGTGTGTTTGTGTGCAATGTTATCTGCCCGCAAATAATGTCTTTTGGATGTATTAAAGTTCATTTCTGTGTATTTGTAGTACATGTGTGTAGTTGTTTCTGAGGAGCAATCCTTTATTTGTTTCTTTCATTATGTCCCAATCTCAATTGCTGTATGACGACAGCTGTCGTCAATGTAGGCTGATCATGCACCAACCAATCAGAATCACAGCAAGTGAAGATAGAGACACTATCATTCTGATGTACTTGCAAAACACCTCAGTGACCTGGCTTGTAGGACCCTTACCATCTCACAAAAGCAACCATTACAATTTAGCCGGTGGCACACTATCCAGGGGAGCTATTCAGTTGTCACATGAGGTTTACAGCCATAGACTTCATTCATTGCTACGGGAACCTCCATAACTTTTATTGACCCCCTTGGGTTCCTTCCTTCCTGACCCATCCTATTCCAAGTTAACCTTAACTATACATACTAGGAGCAGTGGGCTGCTGTGGTGCAGCGCCCATGGAGCAGTCAGGGGGTAAGGGCCTTGCTCAAGGGTGGTGGTGACTGGGACAAGCGGTCGCTCTCACTTTCCCACCTCAACCTCTTGCCAGTCTGGGGACTCAAACCGGCGACCCACTGGTTACAAGTTCGCTTCACAAACCACTACGACACCACTGCCCCTTGATGTTCAGTGCACTTGGGGCTCTTCATTTTTTATAGACACCCTTTAGTGCATTGGATAATTTGAACCTTTGCAGTAGATTTTGGAGAGACTGCACTGTGTGCCAGGAAGTTGGCAAAGTGCTTTAGCAAACAGGCTATTCAGCTACTTGACTATGTGGACAGGCATACTACCTAAATATATCATCAAAAAGAAACATGTTTAGCTAGTTTAATATATGCTAGTTGTACAAAGCACATGCCTACGTTTTGTAAAAAAAAATAATTCAAGCACCTGGCTCCAGACCTGTCAGGTCAACCTCCCCACTTTGCACAATGCATCATTGGTCTTGTTTTCATGGTGGTAACGCTCCATATGCAGATCTAAAAAAATGGACCAAAGTCTCTTTCAGATGCGCTACTTTCAAACAGGTGAGCTGTCACACAGAGTCACAGTTCAGAAGCTGCAGTGAAATCATTTGTTACATAGCAGCTGTCCTGAGCACCATCACAGCGGTCGGGATCGTTTTTATACAAACTGGAAAGGTAGTAATATAACAACAAATGTCTGTCTCAGGTATCCACAAGTGTCTGTCTGCATGTCTTCAAAGGGAACACTGACTTGGCTTTCCCACTGTTAAATGATCAAGTGCACAAAGGCTCTGATGCAGACTTTTCAACACTATTATGGATCCCTTCAGTCAGCCTAAATATCTTCAGACTGTCTTGAGACTTTCCCAGTGGTGACATATAAATGTGGTTGTCCTGACTCCACACAAAGTGTACACAAACCAAGCATAGATGGTGTAGGAAGAAAATCTGCAGGAAGATGTATCTGTCAGTGACAGCATGTGGCTGTAGTTATTTATTCCATGTGTGTAGAGTTGCTTGTATTTTCAGTTAAACATAGGGATTACAGATTATCATGGCTTTCTTGATTTTTAGTACTTTGCTATAATGGATATTCATTGCAGTAGCTAAAACAGGGACTGATAAGTTGAGCAGCTACTCAAAGCAGCGTGTGCCTCGACGGTAGTGTGTCCTTTTCCTAATTTTAGGGGTTAGTGTTCAGAATGGACATTAGGATCGGGCCATTGTACCACCCTGAACTGAAGGGAAATAGTAAAGTTGTTGCAGTTCTGCTTGTAGTTGTTTATACTCTCCTGGACTCAGCCTCTGGCTGTAGAGCTGAAAACGTTGCTTTCCCTCTATTTACTGATGAAATGGTCTCAGTATTAAGCTATCCCCACACCCTCAGTTTCTAATGTGACTATCTTGACAAACATGGGTTTTTCCACATATTCTCACTCAGGCACTTGGTCACTTAAGGACGCCACAGGTGGAAAACAATACAGAAACTGAAACAGAAGCTTCGTCCCTGTTTTGATATTATTACTATTTCTGTAGACCGCACCGAAGCTTTTGGCTTTCAGTTCCAAAGCTTTATAGTTGAATGTTTCTACATGGACATGAGGGTGAGCAAGGAAAACAAACAAAGAAAAACTAGATCATTCCAACCTCTTTATGTGTTTATTAGCGATAATACAGTGTTGGCCTTTTGACAATTATACAAAACAAACAGAAAACAAGGCAGCAGCTTCTGATTGGTCTGTGTTTTGGCTCCGATGTCTGTTTCCTTTTCTTTCTGTGTCCTGTGACACTTGTGGGTTCTATCCTCAGATGTCAAGTGAGAGGGAGTAATGTGTGTTTAGAAATCTGGGTTGGCTTTCACAAGATACTTGACAAACGACAGGCTTCTTTTCTTTTCTGAGGATGTAACACTTCTACTAGCTGTGGTGCTTATTGCCCTCTCACACCCAAAACCCACACTAGGTTTTAATAGCTGTGGTCCAGGGCTATGCCTCAAGACCACATCATGTCAGGATCAGTGCAAACTATTAGGAATATTAAAATGGTATTTTTGAATGATGACAAAAATAAATAAAAAGCACTTTATAGCCCAACAATAATACTGTTCCTACTGTCTGCATTTGAGTTAAATCAGTCAACGTGTCTGGTTCTGATGTCAACTGGGTTACTTCAGACTAAACAGAAAGCCTGAGTTTTAAACTGGAGACAAAGATTAAAAGATGTGAGTATTTACCAGGCAAGAAGGCTGCTTCTCCAATTTTGACAATTCTATAAAATCTCTCGTGGATCCTCCAACTTTGCAGAAGTGCAATAATAAATCACTGGAATACCCCTTTAGAAAAGATTCATTGGACCATTCTCATCATATATAATGGTCCTCATTACAAAACGTGATTCTCTTGGAAAAGTCAACATTTTAACATTAATCTTGTCCCTTCAGCTTGGTATACACAACGAGTGCATACATGTTGAAAAGCAGTGGTTTCCAGCCAGTCATGAAATCAGAGAACAAAACAATGCTGTTTTACCTCCACACTGGGTACTCAATGTAGTCGACCACACCCATGACATTAGAAAGATCTGAAGTAAAACCTTAACTTTCATGTTGTGGTCCAAGTACCAAAACGTCTTTCAAAACACTACAATGTCATTTGTATCAAGTCAAACAGATAAAAATCCTGGTCTACAGCACATCTCTTACTCAACAGTATTTTGTGTGGTTTGCTCCATTTGGATGGTATATATAAATAAACAATGCCATACAGGCTAAACGCAAGGATATCTGCAAATTTAAAACCAAGCTGGAGAATGCAAGGAGACCTTAGTTACAGTGGAGAACAGTCTGTCATCAGTCAAAAACCGTCTTTACCTTTGCAAATAAAGTAGAATAAAACTGCTCACTGACAGGACTGAAGTGGCGAGCACAGCCTGGGCCACACCTGGGTTTTAGTCATGCGCCAAATCTAAGCACTTGATATTCACATTAACCTGTCATTATTAGTTAAGTCCTTTTTAAAATGTCTGTCACTACTGTAAACAGACTGGGAAAGTCTAGGATAAAGTGGAACACAGCACCCCAACTGCTTGCTGGACCTGCAGGTTGATGTATGTCTAACAATGAAAACCGGATGAGGATCTGGGCTGTACTGTGTCTGTACTGCCTGCTTTAGGATGCTGGCCATTCTGTTTGTCTTCTGCCCCCCAGCCTAACATATACAACCCCTTTTAAAACTGGACTGCTTTACAATCATACTTGTGGAGAATGTGGAGATGTGTGTGTGTCTGTATTTGTGCATGTTAGTCCTGTATCCAGTCATACACTCCACATCCACAGAGTCTCACTCTGTGAACTTCTCTCCTCATATTAAGGCTGTTGGACCTCCTTTATGCCCCAAACATGCTAGTCACCCAGTCCACGAGAACCACAGCTGATGGATTCAGTGTGAGCCTCATCCAACACACTGACCGCCAGCACGCAGGCTGCCCAGTGCTTGTGAGAGGTTGGCAACAGATCAGGAGGAGGGAATTCAATGATCTTTTCAAACAGTGACCAACACTTTAAGAAAGATCTCATGTTGCACAGTCTTCTTTTTTCCATGGAACAGGAGCACTGGTAAGATCAGCTAAAACCTTGTAGCTCTTTCAGTGTGTGCTGCTGTTGATTCCAGATCAGGTAGTCCAGTCTAATCTAGAGCTAAATGGCTCAAACACAGACTCTGGTCCAGCTGTTCTGTGTAGTGTCTGCCTGTGTGTGTGTGAGCAAGCAGCCTCAGCTCCAGCTGGTACTCTGAAGTTCTTGGCGGAGCCAGGACGGCAGTGGTTGGCCCAACCGATTCAGCAAACGCAGCAGCTCCATGTTGTGCTCACGATAATACTCTGCCAGAAAAGTACGCATCTGTGCACGCACACGCACACGCACACGCACACACACACACACATACACACACACGTATACAAAGAGATTGGGAAAGTGAGTGACATGGAGACCTACAGCAAAAATAACAAAACATCTGTCTTTTAATGGCAGCGTTTCTCAAGTGTTGTTGACAGTATCTCTTCTGACTGGTGTTATTTTTTTGTCAACAAATCCCTTAACACCAAATACTGTATGTGCCAGTCTTCCAATACTTTCTGATAACCCGACTTCTGTAACCTCTCACCTCCAAGCCCATTGGTGCC
Source organism: Chromis chromis (assembly GCA_900302755.1). Taxonomy (NCBI): domain Eukaryota; kingdom Metazoa; phylum Chordata; class Actinopteri; family Pomacentridae; genus Chromis; species Chromis chromis. The sequence goes on from OMNN01029248.1 coordinate 5,634, forward strand.
TGGTGAAAATGTGTTTTGTTGAAAAAGCTTAAGACATTTAGAAATGACAAATTCTAAAATGTGGATGCTGCACACACAAATCTTTAACTTGGCACAATCTATACAATCAACACTTGCAGTGCTCTGGCTGTTTTCTGTTGTCATCCCAGCTCATTTGAGTTGCCAGTAGTAAACACTTTAACTGCCAATATCACATCCGAGCAAAACCATGTAGGGCGTCAGGTTACTTTTTTTGGGGGGGGGATTGCCTTCAATCATTACATCACTTGGTTCTTGTCCAGTTACAGCCATTTTAGGTGATGTCACTATACTGTAAAACCTCAGTTTGTAACTTGGTGTGTACATTGTTAATTATTACTGATAGAACTGATGACCCTATCAGACTCAAGTTTTAATAAACCTGGATTATCACTTTAACAGCTTGCACATGCTAGACAATGAGACAAGGCAGTGACAGTGTAAGGTGTAGTTGTACCTCAGAGCTCATATCTGGGTACCTCCTGCCTTTACTCTTCCCCAGACATTTGGCTCGGCCTCCCTCCACTCGCTGACACCAGAAGCCTTTGCTGTCATCGTACCTGCAAACACATGGTATGTTATTTTACAATTCAGCAAACACCTTCCATGTGTGTTATATGGAAACATTGCTTGGCTACCTCTCCATTTTTGTGCTTTCAGGCTAAACATTTAACTGTCCCTTAAATGACATACGGTTTCTGGATGAATAGTGTGTATGTGTATGGTTGCATATGCCCATGTGAGTGTGTTACAAACATTAGAGCCTGGGTGTAGTTGAAGATGGGTGTGACTCCGAGGAATCTCTGGATTCCCTCCATCGCCAAAGCTGGGTTCGACCGCAGCAGGGCCCCATCCACAATGTGCAGCTGAACACATGTATAGAAAGAGTCAGTGTCATCCATGACTCACATCGACAGTGGTGGTTGATATTTTATGAAAGAAGGAACTATAACGGCTTCCATGCACCTAAAAAGTTAATTGTATATTTTGAGCTGTTAGGACCAAGCTTGTCCTCCTCACACACTACCAACTCAACAGGAACACCTGATTATATAATAACAATGACATACAGTAATAACACAATACATATGACATCAAACAATGATGTTAGTGGGTGATACTGTAGGTCCACCACACAAAGAACAAATGTATACAGCAAACATTTCATCAGGATTTTATCTGTGGCAGCATACAAGAGGAATTACTTGCATCATAAGGACCTCGAATTTATTTGATTGATGCACATCATGTTGGTTCCCAGAACTTATGACGATATACTGAATTAAGACTGATGAGTTTAAGGTAATTATAATACCTGCGTTAAGCCTCTTTAACTTAGCCTATTTACCTGGAATAATGTGTTGGCCACTGTGCTGACTTGCATCTATAGCAACAAAATCCACCCAGTTACTCAGCAAAGTAGTTCCGTATTCTGTCCATACTATGTTATATATGGTGTTAGAACTGTAACAACATTACAGAAGAGTACATGTTAGCTATATCAAAGAGTTAATAGTTTCCACTCAGCTATATTTGACTGTGAGTCTGCGTATTTCAGCTTTTCAAAAATGATGCCATCAATAAGCCCTAATGGTTAAATGTATAAGTACCAACTGAACGTTTGCTGGCTAATGATTATACATTTCTAGGCTGCTACTGGTTACAACATCTCAGAAGGATAGCCATAAAAAAGGTCAATATTAAATGAAATCATAACTCATAGAAGTTGCTGCTACATGATTATTATATTGCTCCCAAAGTCGTTATTGTGAAGAATGCTCTCCCTGATGCAACTATATTTGCTCTGTACTGTATGTTGGACTTCTGTCTGGATAATGTTACTGTACCCCCTGGTGGCAGGTTGTGGTATTTCACTGAGCTCTACTCTGTCTATTCGTTTTATTGGTCAGTAGAGTTACATTATGTTGCTAGAGGTATGACATCATTTCCTAAGTAGAAATTAGGCATAGCGTACATGTGGGCAGTCAAATCTTTATTTTCTTTACATAGAGTGGCCTAGAAAGCAATGCTTTTAAGTAGGAAAGAGCATGTGAATATATAAACTGAGCATATCATAATAAGAAGGGCTACTATTACACAACTACAATTGTAGCAACTTGCAAAGTTGGTTCTAAGTGCATTATTTTGTACTGTCCTAAAATACGATAATAAAGAGTGGCTTTTATTTGTACAGTAGTAATAATATCTGGAATGGATTTGAAGTCACTGGATCACATGACATGAAAGTTCGGTGTAACTACTGTGGTTAGGACCAAGTGTGCTAGCCGTCCTCTTACTGCAAACACTGTGTGAAACAGAATAATAAGATGGTTCTTGATTTACAGTGGTCTGTCAAATATCCAACCTAAAACCAACTTCCCAGAGCTGCATCCTGCTTGCCTATCCTGTGTGCATCAGTCATTAACAGCTAATCTGGGAAATGACAAACAGACTCTCAAGTTCAAAACAGTGTGGGGAGACCTCTGAAAGGGGGACGCCGTAAGCTCAACTATGAAAGAAGAGTTCTAATTCAGCATATTCAACAAAACAGACACACACAAATGACTTTAAAGGAGCATAAAATGCTTTGTGAAATGAAGCAAAGTAAGAATACCTGGATAGAAACCTGCTATTGACTGTAACAGTAAAGTAGTCCATTTGGATAATGTGAATGCCAACTTTTTGCAGTGCATGTTAGCAGCTGTAGAGTGTGTTACCTGGCTGGGCTGGTAGTGTTGCAGCCAGCGTTCGAGGTGGGCAGCATAAACCCCAGGATTAAGGCAGCGTCTCTGAAGGGCCAGCAGGTCCCTGGGGGCTGAGGGGCCTGCCGTCACCACAGCATGGAAAGTGTTGTTAAGGGCTGCAGGATCCTGGTGGGCCCTCTGATGCTGGGGTCATTAACACACATGAAACAGTAAAGAGGGTTTCAACTGTTATGAGGAACATGTACAGTCTGACACTGTAGTGGATGTGTGTGAAGTTGCATCAGCAGAGTGTGATGGTTGTCACCTGGTACCAGGAGTAAGCCCTGTCAGATGGATTGATGAGCACTGCTAGGATTTTGGCTCTGGGCAGCAGAGCAGCAGCTCTTTTAGGTGCTGCCTCTGTATCAAAGTAGTTGGCACTCTTTTCAAACATGAAGTCTGTGCTGACATTGGAAGGGAATGGGAAGAAGTCCATGTACCTGAGGAGAACATAAATATACCAAATAAAAAAAAGCATTCACATCAATGGACCATTTCATTTGATGTTTTAATGCTTAGTGTTATATCTAAGTAACAACAATTCAGTTAGACAACAGAAAACACTGTTTGATGGCAAAGTGAGAAACAGACATCTTAATAAAGCTCAGTAAAAATAGGTGAAGGCATAAGTGTGTATCCTCCACTCAGCAGTGGTGTAGTAGAGAACACTCTGGCTGCAGTTCTAACCCATGTTTCTTTACTAAACTATTCAGGCTCTTTGAGCTAACAGCAGTTTGCCACACATACTGGACTTGACTGAGGTCTTGCACTTTGGTTCATTCAGGACTTAAACACTGTTCTTTTAAGCTCTGCTTTTATGTTGGATGATTTTTTTGGTTAATCAGTGGTTCATGTAGTCTTTTGTGGGTATCTCTGCCCTGGCAGTTGCATGCAGGTTTATTCCTGAGGCTTGTACTACGAAGGAAGTTCAGCATATAAAGGATATCTTTTAGTTACCAGTAAGTCTAACAACCACAATAACATGAAGCTGGTTATCAAGCCATGTTCTCTGAACCTAGCTGTTCACAAGATAGGGTTGGTGTTGGCACCAGATGACCAACCGCAAACATGGACAGGTTTAGAGGTGTACGTTTCTCACTAGAAGAACAAACTCCAATGCTAAAGCAATATGAGGAGTTTTAAAATAGAACAGGCTAAAAGCAGCACAGCTGCTCCAACAAAAGCAGGAAAGAAAACTGTTGAGTGTGTGGATGTGTACGTTATTACACTTATCAATATCACTACTCCATCATACTGAAAAGTTTTCAGTGTTTTATTCAGTTAAGAATGATTTTATTCTACAAAGGCCTATAAAAGAACAATGAAATGACTTTGGCATCGATGAAGTCAAAGTCAAACAATTAACAAAAACTTACAGCTAGTAGGAAGAGATGACTCATTACAGTGACCCTTTCAATGAATTTGTCTCTCCTTTAAGCCACTGCAGGCCTGTTCAGCCCCCCACCTCCCTACCTCCTTGGTATTAAGGAATGTCTGAAGGCAGTCTACAGTACGTGTTTGTTCTGCCTTTACCAGTCAATCCCATTGTCATAGTTTGCTCCACTGAAGAACTGGATCTCCTCAAAGGTGGTGGGGCTCGGGAAGGAGCTGGTGATTGCTGGGTGGAGGCTCAGGAATGAATGAAGCGCTGTAGTGCCTTTGAGTAAAGACATTTACAATAATGAAGAGAGAGACATAGACTAAGATGAAGATAAAAATGTAGGTGGAGTGCAGTACCTGTTTTTTGTGGTCCAATGATGAGGAACTTGGGGAGTCTGTCACAGGTCTTTTCTTTAGACCAGATATCTTTGTGTCTCTTGTCATGACACGGGTTCTGAAAAATAATGGAGTTGCTCATCTTTTTAATGACATCAAGTAGTAAATTAATTCTACAATATTTATGACAATATTATTAATTCCAGCGGTCCTGCTACATGTGTTCTGTTTAATGCTTAATTGATTTACTATGACAACAACTTCATAGTTATTCCCCTTGAAAATACATTTTATGCAAAAATAATCCGTAATCTGTAGATTTTTTTAAAAACGCAATAAAAATACCCACCTGCCAGAGTGGGTCTCTCTCCTCAGGGAAGATCTGGAAGTATTTCTCAGCAAGTTGGATGGGGGGCAATGTCTGCAGCCTGAGGTTGGTCCAGCATTGAACAAACTTCACCAAAGACTCAAAGGTGTACAAACCCAGACGATCATTGCCATAGTTAGACAGGTGGGTCATGAAGATGCTGACCTGAAATGAGAAGGCACAATGCATCTGTCTATTTTTTTGTTTAAATTTACCTGGAGTTGATGACAGAACAAGTTCATAAGCTATAAACAGCAAGAGTGCAGCCGAGTCAAAATTGGCGAGGTGATGACCAACAGTTGTTAAATTTACAGACTAACAACTATGAACTGAGAGCAGTGCTGCTTTTCAATCAGTAATAGCAGGATACATATGATTGGCTTTGACTGGGAAATTGTTGAAGATCTTTTTCCTCTTATCCAAAACTCATCTTCAGTTCTAACTGACTGGTGGGGAGTCCCAGGCACTTAAAGCCTGGGAC
>OMNN01029253.1:0-12611 GCA_900302755.1 Chromis chromis
TATTGTGCATTTCCTATCTCAGTATATTTTTCTATTATATTTTATATTTTTCTATTGTGGTGGTGGTCACTTTACTCTTTCTGCTTGCTACTGTAACAACAGAATTTTCCCTTGGGGACCAATAAAGTATTTCTATTCTATTCTATTCTATTCTATTGCTACCAAACATTAAACTTGTAATTAAAAATATCTAAGCAAATTCCCCTAATTCACTTGTGGGTTGAACATAGTTTCATTAGAAGTTGTCTTAACTCAAAAAGACCGATGGAAACTGCTGCGTCATTATTTGTTGTTGAGCCAAAACATTATTTGTTAGTTTATACAGTATGATTTGTGGAGTCCTGAACCATGCAGAGCGAATGAAAATTTAGTAACCTACCTGTGCTCAGGTCCGAAGGCTCAGCTCATTTGTCTACTCGGAGCCTCCTCCGTCCTCGTGCCTGTGACCTGGAAATCAATCTCAGTGCGCCATCTTGAAGGATGTCTCAATTCCTCAAACGCAGCTCAAGGAGAAGGAGGCTGCCAGAAGAGCGATGAGTGAGGACGCGCTGGTGGATTGTTGACGTGTACTTTGTAGAAATCTTTTCAGCACCTGCGACGTATAAAACAGGCGTGATCCACCAGCTGGAATATACGAACCGTGCTGGGAGCAGGACTGATGGACTTACTGGAACTAAAACTCAAGGAGAGGAGACGAGGAAAGGAATCGAGGAAACTGAGAAATGAGAAGGGGTGTTCTCATTTAAACATACTGGGCACACTCATTTTTCACATGCAGGATAGTCTGATAGATCAATAAACAAAACTGTGAACTTCAGAAATAAACACCATGAGGCAGTAAAATATTCTCTGCTGGTGTCAACACTTTGTGAGAGGGTGTATTTGAACCTAAATCATGATCTAGTAGTTTTGGTGCCTAATTTAATCACAAAATTTGTAAAAATGAAAGTAAATAGTGAGTAAAAATGAAACCTAAGTCACAAAAAAAACACTAAACTACGTGAACAAATGATGATCTGACACAGGACACAAACCTCATTATGAAAGTGGAAAAACTATCCATCTGTCACTGTTCAATGTTGATGCAGGCGGCATTGATGCCAAAGAACACTCTGTGCTTACTGTGCATAGAGTTTGGGTTCTCTAAGATACCAGCGTCTTCGAGGAAATGACTGTATTTGATGTCCTGGGAATGAGAATGAGAGAGTTTTGACTAATACGTACACAGTTGTGGCATTTTGAATGGCAGTGTTTTGATATTGTCAGATTCCTGTGACTTCTGTTGAGGCCTTTGTGCATCGGGTATAACGCAGAAAATGGGTTTAGAGTTTTGGAGACTTGCGCTGAGTTTTTTCTCTTGAAAGGTGATCATTAGCTGTTTTTATTTTAGTGGGTTAGCAATTGAAAAAAATGTATTACATCCAAGGGTTCAGTTCCCTTTTCTACCAGCACAGAAGATGTTTAAAGACTCTAGTTGTTAATTCAAGCCTTGAAAACTCATCTCTATGTGTCAAAGTTATATATCTGGAAGGTTTTTATTCTCCATGAAAATACATTCCTCCCATCCTTCTCTTGCTCACTGCAGACTGAGCACACCAGCTCACCTGCAACTCTGCTCAAACACTGTGAATCTACTCCACACAACACTATGACAAGCTGCAATATTGGAGCAATTCAAGGATGCATGTTTGAACCTGATTCTGAAGAAGAATGATGATATAGAAAGCCTTTGACCTGCAAGCTTACAGGATTGGTTCTTTACGTTTTTTTATGTATGAAACCCTGCAAGTCTGAATCGGTGTTTTTGAGACTTTTAATCGGTTCGCTGCAGTTTCTAGGTGGAAATATTTGGCCGTGCAGCTCATTTTGCTCCACTATATAAAAATACACTGTAACAAGGTAACATGTAAGAAGGTAAAAACTATTTTCTTAAAACTTTCATCCCCTCTGGTGAATAAACAATCACCAGAGGGGATCTTTGATTAGTGTTTTTAATGAATACATCAGATTATAATGACATGTGGGGTATTAGTTGAAGCACACTGAGTTTGTGATAATGACTAACTGGTGATGGCCAATTATTCCAGGAAACCAGCTTACTGTTGCTGCTGTATTAAGAATCTCGACATGGCTGTTGTTTTGGCAGGTGGACGGTGCAGCAGTTACTGAAAATAAATTATTATAATGTGGAGGAACTTGACTACTCACAAATGCAGCGACTGCTGGAATTAGACAGACCCTCGTGTGGAGAAGATGCCTTTGAAGGACTCACAACTGCATTTTATTCAGCCTGCAGCCTCCACAGTTGCAGATTATTATTTATAATCAGTAAAATTGCATAAATAAGTTTAATAGAATGTCAGTGCTTGAATTGTATGACTGTGTCTTGGCAGATGCTTCCCTGCATGGACCGTATTTGCAGTTAATTCATCCTCCACCAGATAGCAGCAAGCCACCATCACTTCCTGCGGCCTCTTCTTCTCCAGCTCAGAATAACAATTAAATTCTCCAAATACTACACAGACAGATGCATTCAAAGACCTTCAAATATATGCCAGCATTCACTTGTACTGCTTAATTGTTTCCTGGGAACAGACCAGCTGTCTGTATTGAGTTAAAAAAAAAAAAAAAACAAGACTGACAGAGAGGACACTGCATGACAAATACCATAGATTGGACCAGGTGGAGTGTGTGGCGTTTATTGGCGACTGCGGTGATTAAAATTAAATATTCTTTGTTTTGATGAGAAGTCTCCGTACACATGGGCTAACTGATTATAACTGTTTTCATTATTTGTCACAGGGAGGGTGACGCTGCCCCCTGCCATCCTGGCACAAATCACTTTCTGAATATATCTGAATATTTCCCGAAGAGTTCTAATCCAAAGCAAACACATTCACTACAGTTGAGGCAATAATTTCATAATATTGTGGTGTTGCACATGAAAAATCTGCAGGAGGAGAAAGAAACGCAGCTCTCATATGATCTGATGAATTTTTAATGCCAGAAAACTATGAAATCCACTATAAAGTAAAATCTGCTGCAGAAATATTCCATCTCCAACCCCGTGCTTGATTGAAAATTGGTATTCTGTTAGGATGTTTTTGCAGCTAAATGTTTGTTCATGTAAAACACAGATTTGGGGGCGCAGAGCTACAACACTATGAGAACACAGTATCTAAGTCTCTGACAGCATGTTGTAAACATGTAGAGACGTGCACACCCACCCAGAATGCAGGAACTTCTCATTCACATCAGTAGTAATAATTTACAGTGAGCCAGTTTTTAAATTTTAAACAGGTTTTTGCACAGTTTTTTGTTCTTTCATCTTTTGTCAAGTTTTTGCGGAATCAGATCAGCTTCTACTGAAATATTTAATTTGAGATGCAGCCTGGCTTTCATTGTAACATTCACAGCATTATTCAGACCCTGTTGCTTGTTTTTTCTGGGTCGGCTACAGTAGCAGATATGAGATGGGAAACATGCCTTTATATAACTTTATATGGAAGAAAGCAGCCTCGGAGGGTCAGATTTGCACACTGTAAACGTTTTGTTGTTGTTGTTTTCACACTGTTATTACCGTGTTCTCAACAGTTTCTCACTGAATAAGTTGTGTGCAGTATGTTCCTGCTGACTTTCAGTGATTTGTGGAACGACAAACCTCCGCCTTCAAAATGAAAGACCGTCCTTGATTTTTGTTGTCGTGTCTCTCTGCTGACCCGACACCTACTTCATCATCTGGAGGATGTTAATTCTTCACATTTTCATGCAAACTCAAATTACACTGACAGAAGGTTAGCATCAACTTAGAACAACTCCCAGTGACTGTGATGTTTCATAAGACTGCCAAAAAAAATGACCTACAGCTAACATTTATAATTTATTGCATTTAAGATGCTTTTTGCTCTGAACTTTTAGCGTTTGCTCTAACAGACATCATGTTCTGTGATGTTTGGAGAGTGAAAAACAAGAAAAAAATGACATATTTTTTAATTGTAAAACATCAAGTACACAATGCATTTTCTTCTTTTTGTGAAACTGTGAAGTCCTCAGTTGTCGTTGTTGTTGTTTTTTTACAACAACAGCTACATAACAGGATTTTATTGTAATGAATACAGTTATTAAAATACAGCTACATTTCCAGAACACTATAATACTATATTTCACTCTAGTAAAATAACATAATATTGTAACAGTATACAAAAACTACTGTGGTTTGATTCATGCTAATTTCACTGTGGTATAAAATACAACAACTACTGGGTAACTGGCTGTCAGTAAGTTATTGTTAATTTGACGATAAACATGAACAAATTACTTGGCTTTGTTCAAACGACATGTTGTCAATATTGTGAGGCATTTACAAAAGGCTCTACACACCCAGACTGGGCTTGATTGACATTTCTTCACACTTTGATAGCTTTGGAGACACTTTTCACAGCAAACATGTTCACATGTCATCACAGAAAAAACACTGGAGGCTGCATTCCTGTTTCTGTGCATGCTGCTTCACACTTCTTGCTAGTTTTTTGGACAACCTTAACCTTTTTTTTTTTATTGCATTTCGGTCTTTATGGGGCAGGCAGCTGGTGATGGAGAAAGGAAAGTGGGGAGCAGAGAGATAGCAAATCACCCTGGGATACTGTGCCAGCTCTTATACATGGGACACCTGCTCATCCAGGTGTGCTATAGGGGCACCCTGTCACTGGGACACCTACTGAGACATGAGGCTTAATGGGAAAACGCAGGCCATCACAAATTCTTATTGGTACATGCAGACGACTAACCTCATGTATTCCCCAGCAAAGCTTCATCCAGTTTAAATGATCTAAACAGCAAGAATAAGTGGAAACATCTGTACAGGTCATCTATCAGCAAAAATATCAATATTCATCTGTTCAGATAATCTGAGATTGCTGAGAGTAAAAAAACAAAAAACAAAACAAAAACACTGGTTAATAAAATATGAACTAAACCAACAGTTAGAATAATAAAATATGAACATAGTAATAATTTATTCATCAAACATGAGTCTTCATATGAACAGTGCAGATGTGGAATTTTGCTGTTTGATGGAGGGAGCGAGCTGCTCAGACTGGGCAGTAAACTCCACCTGCACTGCTGATAAATGCACAAACCTCCCAATCTGGTGCTCTCTTTAAGCTGTGAAAACTCCTATCTCTCCCTGGGCTCTGCCAAAACCACTGCTGCTCACTGCACCGCCATATTTTGACCCTCGTTATTCGGCCCCTCCAAGGTGCTGAGGTTTAGGTGGTGGTGGGGATCAAGGCAGGACAGGAGGCATCAACCCATCACTCTGCAGTGCAAATGTGTTTTCCGCTGAGAGTGATGAGATTTGGAGAATAAACAACAACTGCTGTGCTGTATTTGCATGTGATTCTACACTGGCAGGTTATTATTTTTGATTAAGTATTAAACCCCACCCAGGTATAAGGTGGAGTTTAATCACCTGCTTTATTAGCCCTGCAGCTGACTTGGCTGTATTAAAAGTGTAACATTATTTGCATTGCTCTGCTCTGGAGGTGCAGAATGGTGAATTCCTAATGATACTGAGCTAAATATTCGCTTCACGATGTGCTGTTATGCTGTTTTACTTAACTATACTACAACTGTAGACACATGTCCCTTTAATGAAGCATCCCCAGCTACATTTCAACTGAATCTACATTTTAACTTTTAAGAAAACTCTTTGCAGAGGAGCATATCTCCATGTCAAAAGATTTAAGGAATCATCTCAATACAAATTGCTGTATCATCTGATCAGTAATGTCAGAGAGTGACTGTCTGAGTCGGGATTATTCACTCTGGGCAAAGAAGCTCCACTGAAATACATTTAAAACTAGGAGAGCAGCTCCAGGGGATATCTTGACATTTTACATTTTAGTCTGTTCTTTGTCTTCACCAGACACCTGTCATACGGCATACCGATTGAAAGGGGATAACTATTCTGTCAACAGAAAGAAGTCCAATCCACGTTTTGACAGATGACTGGTTAGGAAAAACAACAGACAAAACTCTAAATGTCAACGCATCCTTTCAGTTTGTGTCTCTATTAGCATCTCCGCGATACTCTGAAGTTCTTACAATCTCAGAACAGTCACAACTTGAAAATACAACAAAATACAACAATGAGTAGGTTTTACACAAACAATGTAGTGATGTGCCCAAGAAAATGGTCGCCACTGAGTTCTCATTGGCTTGTTTTTACAAAATATGAAATTACTATAAGTTTCAGATTTATCAACTCATAAGGTTGTCATTGTATCTTTACAAATCACTGATTGCTGTGACTTTGTTTGGGGGATTTCTGCCCTCTAATGGCCAGAAGTTGATTGGTGTGCCTTTAAAGCAGGAGTTTAACATTTTAAAAATACAGATACAGTGAAACCTCACATTACGAGTTCAATTCATTGATGACTGAGCTCCTTTTAAGATAAGCTTGTTTTACAAATTAATTTTCCCCATTGAAATTAATTAATTAATCCGTTCCAAGTCCCAAAAATCACCCAAAAATATTTTTTATGGGTTTTAAAACAGAAAAGCTGTAGTTACAAGACTAATGACAATTATAAAAACATAATACAGTCAAACAGAATGCAAACAAATAATGTAAACTGGTTTTATTAATTAAATTACAAAAGATGGAACGATTTGTGTGCGAGGAAGACGATGGACCGGGGAGGAAAAGGAGGATTGTTAGTGTTTGGAAGGGAACACTGGGAAAACACAATAGGGATGCTTCCACAACGAGAAATCCGCATGAACTGAGCGAGCGGTGGCCACGCTTGTCGATAGAGCGTGTGCGAGCCTAGCGGTCGCTGTATGAACCTTGCTCGTAATGTGGATTTCCACTCGTAAAACAAGACAAAAATTTGCTTGAGCCTTGGCTCGTAGAACAAATTACTCGTTAACTGGTACACTCATAATGCGAAGTTCCAATGTATATTTATTTGCTTTCCTGCTAAAAGTTATATCTGTCTGGAAAAAAGGGCTACAACCAGCGTGAGAACTGCAGGGGAGAAACAAACATGATTTTTTTTTTTTATGCTATTTTTGTCATGGATTTCTATTTTTCCGACTGATGTGATTAATCACCGATTCACATATATAGAAATACTGGAAATATGGTAGCACAATTAAGCCTCACCCAGCACTCAGAAGATCACTAAAAAACAACCTGCCTTGATGCCAACCACCATAAAACAAAAGAACAAACCCAACCCTCCGTGGTGCTGAAATCAGGCACCAGTGGCTACTTTTTGTTTGTTTCATACATCTTATTAATAGGAATATTAATAATTAAAAGCTAAATCAATTGATAAATGTTGTATCTGTCATTTCCTACCATGAAAAAGTGAAAAAAAGTTGTTTAATTTCTCCAAAAACAAAAGTGTAACAATAATAAGTTGCAGTTTGGCGACTTCACAGTGACAAGAAATAAGTGCATTTCCCAAAATGTCAGACTAAATATAAACAAATAACATGATGGTCAAATACACTTGTGTACACTATTTAGGGATCTTTTTTCAGCTCAATACTTGTTTTATTTTTTAATCTTGTTTCAAAAGCATTTAAGCAGGTGTGATGACTCAAGGTGAACTTACTGGTTTTTGGTTCAGTGACTGTAACCTCAGCAGCAGGTGGTGGTTGAAACATGTTCTTTGGACCCACTGAAGCAAATGTGCACAGCATCCACACATTTTTGTAGTTGTGTTTTTTAAAACTTGTAAATTTTTTACAATACTCCTGCTTGGTTATATCACTCTTAGGCATACCATTCCTCTTCCTCTTTATACTGAAGTATTTGTCCTTTTAATGCCTGAAAACCCGACTCACTTGTAACCATAAGAGACTGCTTACCAGACATAAAAAACTGGTTATCTGCTATTTTAAAAATTTTTTTAAATTCATATAAAATGGAAATCCGTATCCTTGGACTTGACAATCTGCATAAAGGTTTCAAATTCTGGCTCTCTCATCCAAAGACACTAAGCCTTCTGTCAAAAGCCTCGGTGTCCGATTTCATTTCAAATCAAGTTCATGCTGACATTCATGCTGCTTTTGAAAATGTATTCATATTCAAAGTGTTATTTTATTGTATAATGTTGTTCACTTTAAGTATTTGTCCCTTTCATGGTTTCCATTTTTCCAATGTTCTGCAAGGACTGTTTGGGTTCTGGCGTTCATGTGAATGTTACTTTGACACGTACCATCCACCTAAACGTTGATCCAGACCATGCATACCCAACGGGAACAACACTCCCCAACACCAGTGACCTCCCCCAGCAGAATAATGAGCCCTAACACATGGCCAAAACTATTCAAGAATAGAGTGAGGAACAAAATGAACTCGACAGATCCAAGACCAATTTAGATTCTGCAGTTATGCAACAAGAATGATCCTATCCCATCTTGCAAACCACAGGACCCCAAAAATGGTCCTGGTGCCAGACACCTTTGAGGTCCCATGTCCTGCTTCTGGTAGATCAGAGCTGCTTTAGACAATATTACGAAGGCAGTTTTAATGTTATGGCTTTTTGGTGTAAAGGATGCAAATAAACTAACTAAGCTAATATTTGAATAACTAATCCCATGTCACTAGCATAAGCAGCAGTGTGGCTCTAGGGATGTTAATGTCACTCGGTTGGTTCTCTGCTTTATTATTCATTAAAATTAGTTAACCGGGGGCGCCCCGATAGCCTAATGGTTGTGTCGCATGACCCACATGCAGAGACGTAGCGGCTGACCCGGGTTCGAGTCTGACCTCGGGCATTTACTGCATGTCCTTCCCCACTCTATCCACTGTCCTATCGAATAAAGGCAAAAAGCCAAAAATAAATCTTTAAAATTAGTTAACCGCTTATCATGTCATGGCATTCATGGTCTGCAGAGGATGAATCCTTCAGACTTTGGTGGCTCCTTCATTTTTCATTTTACCATGATGTTGCCATTCACAGTTTTGGGGGAAATGCCTCATGGTCCCCAGAGGATGAATCCTCACAATCTGCTTTTCATTTAGTACCACACTGAAGTCAAAATTTTCATCTAAAATGGAAGACATTACACTAACAGTTGGCTCAAAGCATTAGTGTGCCTGAATACATCCTCACAGAGCTGCTAAACTGGCTGAAGACTCCGAGTTTTGTTCATTTTAATATTTATCTGTTCAATTAAGTTTTTTTTTTGCAAATGGTATTTAAATTGCTTCAAAGGAATTATTCTGAAACTCACTGACTGCTCATAAATTAGATTCACCAAGCTAAATAACTGGTTTCGAACTTTTTTTTCTCTCTTACATACAATTAGTGTGAAATTGCATCTGTGTTTCCAGGGAACATCCTTGGAAATTATCAGTGAATTATATGGAGCCATAAAATAAAGCACCTTTACGTTGGGAAATGATTCCAACTCTTGCAATGCTCACTGATTTATGTCTTTATTTGGCCCAGAGGTGCCGTTAAATACAACCTACAAATACTGGAATCAGCCTAAAAATCACTAACCATGCTGGGTGCTTTTCCTGAAGCCCCAACCTTGTGCTTATAAATAATGGGAACATGACCTTAGTATCTATAATGGGATCTATCGCCCTGTCAAAATGTTTTATGGTCACAAGAGTGAGACAGAACAGTACATGATGATGTGAGAAATGCGTGAAGACAACCTGCCCAGGCGTGCAGGTATTTGTTTATGTGTGGCCTTGTAGTCCTACTTTCAAAATCTCTTTGTGTTGTGAACCTGTGCTGCCAGTATTTTAATTAGCTGAGGATATAATGATGGTAAAATCTGGTGAAGCTGGAGAAAACAGTAAATTTACAGTGCAAAATACTAATTAGAAATCGTGAACGGTACCGATTAAGGTTTGCTTTTTGTACACAGGTAGGATGGCCAGCAGTCTCTGTGCTTCCTCCATCAGCCTCAGCAAACTGTCAGCGTAAAAGACTGCTCCGACGGTAAGGTCAAGGAACCCCTGATCTCCATTACAGAATACTTGGCGGACATATTGCTGCCGGACGTTGTTCAATAATTCACATGCAATGTCCTTCATCTGCAGAGTCTTTTCTTCTCTCATCAAAGGTAGAGGGGAAAACGGGCTCTTTTCCTGCTGGTTCTGTGCAGCAGGGTTGAGAGAAAAGTGAACACCAGTTTCAATGCTGATGAGCAAATGTTCGAACAGTTTAAACGACGATGGTAACCATGGTGAAAAAGAAAATACTGGCTAAATATCAGCCCGTTAGCATGAATACTGAGCCACAGTTAGAGCCATACAAAGCCGTGAGTCAGTCTTAGCTACATGTTTACCCCCCCCACCCCTTCAATCCCAAGTTACACATCCCTCACAAAGCCTCCGCGGATGAGCTAAATATCGAAAACGTAAATGCATCCCCTGTCTAGCACTTTGTCAAGTGGCTGAGAGAGAATAAAAGCCGACAGACAGAAGAAACTCAGGGACATTGAAAAGCGGTAACTGACATCAAACCTTGAACCAGCTTTGGAGAAAAAGATGCTGTGTCTCAAGGCTGAAAGCCCAATGCATCATCTTTTCATTAGACTGCATTGATGATTAATTTTTGTATGTGTGTAATTAAAAAGAGTATGTTCTGCCTCCTCTTCATGGCTCTATTTTCCCAGTTCGGCTTTGAATAAGGTCCCTGTACTCCTCCGCAGTGTGAACCCTTATAATAATGTGGCAATACATTAAAATATTTATCTATCCGTCTACAACTACAGTCTGACGGTTCTGCCAATATGAGAGAACTATACGAATGACTAAATAAATGCATAATAAAAAGAAGGCACCGAGATTTGGGATATTCTCGGTCTGATGCTCAGTATTTACTTGTCATCACAGCGATGGTGCATCACATCATAAACATGTCCAGCTGACAGTACTGGATGTTCTAATGAGAGCAGTGTTCAGCCTGTAGACAGTGCTCAGTGCTAACAGGTGAATGTTCTAATTTGTGCTGTGAAAACCAGCAGATGTTGAATATCTGGCATGTACATCATCCACCTGCTGTCGGTGTTTTCTCTTTCAATGACGATGAGGGTGTTAAAAGTATGATTCATCGTTTGTGTTTCTGGGAGAAACGGTAAACCCAAATGTTGGTTGAGCAGGAGTTTTCCCAACTCCTTTCTTGGTCTAAAGCTGCAGTTATGCAACTCTTTCTTGTGCCAAATTGAAGTTGACAAAGGCTTTGTTTCAGTTCTCCCTCTTAAGTCTCTTTTGTATATTTTTTTGGGTTCCTTACTTTTTCTGTGGCACTCAGGCCTTGAGCTGTTACAGTTCAGACAGAGGATCACCAAAGACTTTAGGAGGCTTCACCTGTGGACTATAAATGTCTGTATGAAATCCAATCTGTCTAGGAGCTGCAGAAATATTTCATTCTAGAACAAAACGGTTGACCAACCAACTATGGAATTGCATGTCACTCATGACTCTATCATTTAAACCTAAAAGTATGTTAACTGTACAGTGAAGGTGATGTCTTTGCTACTTTAGGCATTTTACTTTGAGATTGAAAATTCAATCTGCTGTTAACATTTTTTTTTTTTGGATCTACAGTGTATATACAGACAAGTGACATATTCATTTTTCATGTATTGTTGCTCATTTTCATGTTAAAGTGTGAGTTCTGTGTGACCTCCTGTCTTTCACTGTGCCTAGTAAAGTTATGCTGCTAAAAAGTGGACATATATAAGGGTCACATAAAAAAGGAAAAATGCCTTAGTGAGTGTTTGGGTCACCGCATGCTGAAAGAACAGCTTCAGTGCACCTGGACATTGATTCCTCAAGTCTCTGGAGCTTCACTTTAGGGATGAACACTATTCCTCCAAAAGATATTCCCTTAATTTGGTGTTTTGATGATGATGGTGGTGGAGAAGGCCGTCTAATACGTCAGTCTGAAATCTCCCATAGGTGTTCAGGTGGGATGAGATCTGGTGACTCTGAAGGCCATAACATATGATTCACATTATTTTCATCAAAGCATTCAGTGACCCCTGGTGCCCTGTGGATGGGGGCATTGTGACCCTGGAAGAGATCACTCCCATAGGGGAAAGGCGATCACTCAGAATAACTTTGTATTGATTTGCACTGACCCTTCACTGGAAGACCAGGGCTACACTTTTGAGAGTACATGAGGGTCTGCTAGGATCTGTATGATGTAAATTTCATAATTTCTCCAAGTATTTGAACGTCCGTGAACGTCTATGTGCAGCTGAAGATTTGTGTCTGCAACACTACTATGTTAGAAAGGAAATAGTACAAATATGTAGAGGCCACCCTACTGAACATGTATAGAACAGAGTCCTCCCTGCAGATCCAAATGGACTATAAAGTAGTGTAATAACTCCTATTCGCTTGCAAGGGAGAATAAGGGGACACGTGGACCCAAACAATGCCTGCAAAATGCCTCCACAGCATAATAAAGCCATCAGATCCTCTCACTGAGGAAATCAAGGGTTCAGGGTCGTCCTGTATTTTGTCACCCCTCTGTATGTGTGTGTGTGTGTGTGTGTGTGTGTGTGTATATATATATATATATATATATATATATATATGACAATATAACAGGAAATTATGTCAT
>OMNN01029254.1:0-12468 GCA_900302755.1 Chromis chromis
ATTTTATATATATTTTTTATTACCAGTGTACTTAAAATTAGCACACAAAGATTCACAGCTTACAGTCCATTAATGGAAAAATAGGACTCAGTTACAGATCTCATGTTCACTTCCTACTTGTGATTAATTTTCCCATAGGAATGCTTGTTGTAATGAGATACTGCCTTGGAAACCTTTGTCCATGTTCCAGATGCTTCTTAAACTCGAAAGGCTCCTGATTTAGGAGACTTTAACTGGCTGAGTCTTTGAAAACCGAGACCCATATTGGAAAGCTCCCTTACTCAATGAAAAATGTATTGGCCACCTCCCAGACAAGTTAGATAATCTAAAAAGTGGCACAATTTCTTCTTCAAGCCATCCATCCTGTCCACGCCCCTGGCCTATCTTTAATAGTGGGCCCAATCTATTTGGATAACACATTCCCTCATCTCTCCTTCTTTAAGCAGTGTTTAAAAGCAATTTCCTCCATCCTGAACAGATGCTTCTCTCCCCGTTCAAAGTCCTCCCATCATCTAAAATTAACTAGCGTTGAGGATTGCTCACAGGCAAATCCACAGCTTGAACTTGCATTTTACATCAACTTGTTCCTGTCTCCATCTCCCTCGCAGGAAGTTAAATGTGTCAAACTGCACACCGGCCTTGTTGCTAAGTGGTGTGTGCTAAAAGCCCTCTGTGCTCACAATTACCCTGGTGACTTATGACTTTTTTTTTTTTAACTTTCTCCTCTTCATTTTCCCTACTCCCAACCCTTCTTACCCTCATTTAAAAATGACCCCAAAGAGTTAAGTCTCAAAGCATCCTACTTCTTAGGAAAGTGCAGCTCCGCTCTGATCGACTAGCAGCAGAGGGGGTTCTGTGCATTCGTTTCAACGCTTCAGAGAGGGGGCAAGAGGTGCAGAGCTATGCCCAGTAAGGTGCTTCATTGAAATGGTTCTTCTGAAGTTTGAGGGGGGCGATTCAGTTGACTGCATGGATGCATAGCTGGGTTGAAGGAGCTTGGAGCTGCCTTCAATCACTGTATAAATCCCTGCATGAGAAGCTGGTGCAGAGGTTTGCACTGCTAGCATGTGCACCACTGGACAGTAGATAGTCCTAATATTGCTTTGTTTTGAAAGAAAAACGAACAGAGAATTTGTTTCTTTCACCTGTAATAACTACTTCTTAAACATGAGTGTATTGTAAAAGAAAAAAGATGTCTCCGATTACTACTTTTATTTCTCTTAATTGCACACATAAATCACAACTGTAAAATGAAATGGTTCCATCAGTGCCACGCAGAGCAGCAGCTGCACCTGCGATCCGCTGTAATTTCCTTTTAATTGTGATGAAGTTGCAGAGAGAGACAGAGAGGGAGAGAGCAAGATCAATTAAGACCTCTTTGTCCGTCTGCTGACTCCTGTGTCGACTCTCTCATTCATTCCCTGCCTGGTGTACGAATGCTTTAATTGAGTTTGGTTGGGCCGAGTGCTTCAGTCTGCTGAATGAGAGAGCGGCTGACAAGGACCGGGAAAAGAGATACTTTGGTGTGTGTGTGTGCGGCTTACACTGGCATCGCTCAGGCTGAGATTCACCTGCAACCCTGCCACAATTACACAATGTAGGGCACACACACACACACACACACACATGCACACACACAGTGCACAACATAGAAAGCCATACATAAAACAGTGAAGAGGAGCACAAAAATAAAAGCATGTATGGCATGATTGTAGCAATGGTGTACAACTGAGAAATGCTAAATATTCATAAAGCTACATGGGGCTAACAGCATTTAAGGAAAGAGAAAAAACCTAATTTAGGATTGTGTGTGTGTGTAAATGTGTACAACCTGGCATTAAAGTGCCTCTGACTTGCATGGACATTTGAGATTAGTCAAACAGTGTGTCTGTGCACGCACTACGGGGCTGTTTGCATTTATATGTAGTTATGCTGATGGCTTGATGGGAAAAACATGTGGTTAATAGAGCACTTATGATTCTTAGTTACATTGCTGATGATAGAGACTATTAGGGAGTCAACTGAAGTAGGCAGTCTGCCTGCAAAGTTTGTTTGTTCGTGTCTGTGCGGACCTTTTCCACTTTATATGTTAATTTGTGAAATTGTTTACCAGCCAATGTGTATCTAAACACTCGTGAGACTGAGAGCGTCTGTGCAGCAGTGTGTATTTGTGGGTGTGAATAAATGGGTGTGTGCATGTTTGTCTGGAGTCCTTTTCCATCCTTGCTGGTTGACAGACTGTGTCAGAGCTGCCTGGGAAATGATGTTTCCACCTGTGACACCTCACAAAGACAGTGAAGGACACAGTCTAGTTCTCGCTCCTTCTTTCTCTCCGTCTCTCTCGCTGTCCATTTCTCTTCTCTCTCACCTTAATGAGAATTGACACCTATCCTCCACTCTGTCAGCCTCATCCAGATTGAGGTCCAAACCAGGGGGACGGGCACTGTAAGAGTCTATTTTTATCAAGGTTGTGACAGTGCCCCTAGTGATACAAGTGGGAAAGTGATTTTTTTTCACTCTATGTATTATAAATAATATATTATTTTTCTTACATTTCACTCATGAGAGGTTTTTGTAGAAAAGATTTTTTAGGATGCATGTGGGAAAAGGAGCACCTTAAGTTTGGATAAGTTTGCATTCTTCTGAGATTATTTTCTTATTAGTTTTAATTTTGTTTTTTCAAAGACCCCCTTTGGTGAAAATCTTTTTTTTTATTTATTTTTTTATTTTTTACCTTGGACTCTTCTAAAAGCACAATTATACAAACTCATGACAAACACACACACTTCAGTGGCAGATACAATCAACAGAGTCCTCAACATGTTTAAAGTGGCCTAAATGAGGCATATCCTGCTGCTGCTGGGGGATCACAGCGGATCTTTCAGCAGAGAAAATAAACCCCTGTAACTGAAAGAAAACAATTTGTTATTTGAAGACATCCGCATTCTGTTTTGAGCAGGGTCATAGGTGAGCTGGTGCGTCCAAGATGCAGCAAGATGATGCATAGAGCTGCACATTCAGGGATTATTTTCATGAGAAAAAACTTCTAAATATGTAAGTTTGATAGACAGAGATGCGCTTTTAGAAATCAATGACTGGAGAGGGACTTTAAATCTAAAAATGACTACATTTCTCGGTTTACCCCATAATGAGTGCACCATAAAACCCAAGGGCTTCCAATAGGCACTCAAACAATTCGAACATTTGGTAAAATCAATATATAATTGAAGAAATGGTACCATATTTATGATATTAATTAAAGGCAAGTGGCCATTATCTGATTTTACACCACCTCCTTTCCTATTACAAGGAATAAAACCTAATCCCGGTAGTCTGCAGGGCAGCTATGATGGCAGTGCTTGGTATGCTAATAGAAGTCATTGCGCCACAGGCTAGCTGGTAGTAGTTACTTCCTGGCTCTCAGTGATGTTGTGCAACACTTCCTATACTTCAGACTGATGAGCATGCTGCAGACACCCCCCTGGCTTTTTTTCTGCAATTCAGTGCCAACTCAGACTACTTTGCACTCTCATCTACTGCCTTCACATAAGTTAGATAATTACACGTTCATGACTCAGACAGATACAGATTGCTACTGGAGCTGAAACTAGAAAGGTGTCCTCATGGTTAAAGCATCCCCCAATCCTGTGGAGAGTATTTCATATTCAGAGAACAATAATGTTCTCATATTCCTTTTATTAATACTCCTTGTACTGCAAAAATATTTACAAAACCACAGCAACAATCTTCTGCACTGTTTAGCAATTATGTGGGGAAACTGTAAATTTCTGTTCACATACAACCATGTAATTACATGAGCATGGTGGGCGAATGGTGCAGTGTTTTTAAGTTGTAGTAAATTGTAATTACAAGCAGTAGTGCTGATAAACTGCCATAAAAAAGCACTTTTGCTGCTTAATGTTGCATTTGAATGCATGACATATGGTTTATTAGACTTTTCTACAGTCAGTCATGAGGTGCATCAAAAGTGTAAGCCACCTAATGACCAAAAAACAAATCACTGTGGGTTCACCAGAAGTAAAAATAAAAATAAATAAATGAAAAAACAGCATGAGGAAGCGGAGGTATTGTTGTTGAGAGGAGAGATATTTCCATTCCCTCGCAGAGCCTGATCTTCAAAGCCAAGATGCTTTGCTTCAATCCTCATGGTGCTCTCACAAACTTCTCTCGAGCGCAGAGATTTGTCTTTTGTTTTCTTGAGATGCTACATTCCGACATGAGCCGGCAAATACTTTTAAAAGCCGTTATTTTTTGCTTCTGAAGGACAAAGTTGATGGCATCTCAGCGAGGATTTGTTTAAGTATCAAGGGGGCATTGTTGTGAAAAGGGAAATATTCATACAGGCGTGGGTGATGGTGCTGAGCAGTCAAAATGAAAGCTAAAACTTTCCCAAGAGTTAAACACTGCAGAACGTAGACTTAATGCGGTTAGTTGGAAAGCTGATGGGAGCATCTCTGCAATACTGAATATCTTAAAATAGCAGATTTAGTTGCCTCATTTCTGATGTCTAGACTGTATAAAGCAAGTTCATTATTTGAATAATAAACACGCAGGTCTAAAAAGAAGCAGAAATGGACTGGGAGCCTGGCTGCAGTGAGTAGACACACCCTGCAACTGCACTTTATCAACTCCTGGGATGAAAACCAGGTGGAAACTTGAAACATTCTCAGAAGAGGCTGCTTGTATCAGAGCCGTGTGCACTAAATTTTTCTGACACTGTTCCACATTCCAATGCCGACAGAAAAACCTTTTATCTTCTTATTTATCCAGATTATTCTGCAAAGCCACTATATCAACCAGTACATCGTATCTGTTTAACTGTAAATCATTTAGACACGGCCCTTCCTGTTTGGCTCTGAATTCAAACTAATGAAGGAGGAGGCAGGCACCGCTGAGGGAATTAATGTAGCGGGTCAGGACCCAATACTCAAATGAACTTAGTGCAGATATGCAAAGTAATAATTTATAACCTTTATTTATCCAGTGCAACCTGACAGATGACACATGCTGGTTTCCATCACTACTCTGAATCACTTTCACACACTCTTTAACCCTACGCACTGGCAGCCTGTACTAAACCAGTACAAACGCAATCATCTGCAGCTGGCTGTGATATCAACAGATTAAAAACAAATCTCAAGTGCATCTCTATGAAAGTTTTAGTCTTGATTATCTGGACTCTGGAGTGCATTTGAGTCTTCAAGCCAAAAGCTAACACTACACTCCCGCCACCTAGCTGATCAAAAGAAGCAGAGGAATTCATAATAATACTAATAAAACAGTCTGTTATACAGCAGCGACAAATAAAAGTTTGAAACTCTGTACATCACCATTTTAACACAGATCTAAAAGCACTGGGCTGTAATATTTACAATCTGTTTTATGTTCATTTGAGGCCTGTAAAACTGATGTGATACAACAATGGTTTATAACTATGGGGAAGCAAGTGAGGGCAAAGCAGGCACAGTAAAATGTGAACAAACAAAGATGATGTATGCACAAATGCATAGAACACACACCGTTTAGGTATTAGCTAGGGCTGTCAAGAAAAAAAAAAGTAGGTCACTTTATGTCTCTCGACTATGAGTGTGAGATGGGATTTGTGCCTCCAAAACAGCCATTTATCTTGAGGGCCAACCCATTAACACACGTGGGCTGTATCGTTCACTGGAAACCCAAGCAGAAGAGGAAAGAGGAAAAATATTGAGGAGGGAAAGATAAGAACATACATTTCTAAAATTCTTCAAGGTTGAAATAGAGAAAGGGAAAAGACAGGTGATTAGTTTTTTGCCTTTTGCTAACCATCATCAGATGCTGAAATGGCCATCTAATTTCCCCAAAATTAATAGAAAGAAGTAAGCAGGGATGAAATTAATTTTACAAGTCAACTACAAGGGAATAAAATAAATACATGAATAAAGAGGATTAAACAGGAGAGAAATAGGAAATGCAAAGTTGTTCAATTCTCATGGGTAAAAAAAAAAAAGGACAAGGGGAGAAAAGGCCTGAATTACAATGACTTTATAAGCCAACCAGCCATTTTTGCACTTTGTGTATACACTATAGGTATATACTGTAGCTGTGGCCTTGGCAAGGTATCTCCCATGAGGAAGGAAGGAAGGCTGCATAATACTGGAGGCCAAAGGTGAGACTTTCACAGTTCTGCACAATACATATTCAGTGCATACAGAGCCCTGGCTGCACTGCTGCAAGAGCTTAATTAAAAAGTAACAGTTCCAGTACACCGGAGTCTGGCTGACCCACATCCCCTGCTGGCTCAGTATGCCTGTTAATGCAGTGTATGTGTGTGTGCGTGTGTGTGTGTGCTGGGATGGTGGGGGCACTTGAAAAGGAAAATGAGAAACAGTATAAGTCAGTCAGAATGATGATACACGCTTTAAGCAGCTGTTAGCATGTGAGTAAAAGAGAACGTGCACCTGATGTGTGTGTGTGTGTGTGACTTTGAGGTCATTAATTATTCAGAATAACCCTAGGCACTGGTATATAGCACACTCCTGCCTTGTGTGCAAACATCGTTTGTGTCTATGTGCACGCATGCATGTGTGTGTGTTTGTGTGAGTACATAGATGGGGAGTGTGTGAGGAAGTCTGAGTGCGTTTCAGCCATATGCTGTGGACCTAATCCACTATGACAAACCTCTGACATCACGTGAACAACAGGCATGCTGAGCAAATCCACTCATTCATAATAAATGAGAGAGAGAGAGAGAGATGGAGAGGGTGGGGAAGGTGGGAGTTGGGGGTGGGTTGAGAGTCTCCAGGGAAAACAAAATCAAGATACTAAAAAAAGAAATAAATAGAGCATCTCTATTTGTGGCAGCCAGCAGCAAAAAAAAGTCTTTAAGCTTGTAGTTGTCTCGCCGCACACGTGACCTCAATCAGACAATCATAAGAAAAAGTAAAAATGGTTATCAAATGAAATAATGGCAATAGATAGAAAAAGTGCCTACATGATTGGATTGTCTATAAATTCCTGGTACCTGAGCACCGCAATCATGCAAGAAGTGTCTAGTGAAATTTTAGAGTGATTATACCTCTTTTGAAATAGCATTTTAAAATCCGAAATACAGCATTTTCAAAAGAATCAGCACATAATGGTGCTGAAGTGCTGAAATTTCCTCCTTTTTTCTTTTTACCCCCCTGGTGAGTTGGGGTTCCTCTGCTTAAGTCTCTAAAGACACTTAGTCCTCTGACAAGCTTGATGAGCCCTGGCTGCATTTTATTATGGGGATGCTCCAGTTGGACTGAGGGCTGCAGACTGAGTGAGGAATTGAAATCCCACTAGAGGTTTGGGGCTGGAAAGGTGAAAGTACTGTATGAGTCCCTGAGAGTCTTTTACTCACAGTTTGACTACTGCTGCTGATCCATTATTTAACACACACAGAACCAAACACAGGCTTTGCCATGTTCACACCGCTTGGCATACAGTCTAGTGTACTGATTTCTGCTAAGGAAAAGCCATTACACTATGTAATAAATGTAGGTAATAACTTGGAATAACTGAAATGAACATTTCTGCAGAATGTTCAATCAAGAAATCAGATTCTCAGGTTTCCTAGACCAGCCTACAAAGCACTCATCTCCCCACAGTGGCACATACAAGCATTTAAAAATGATGCACATACTAGCCAACCAACATCTCATATAAACACCATCCAGCTTTCTTCAAACACCTTCTAGGCTGTCTGTAGTCCATCAAGTTATAAATAATTCAGCGGACTCCACCGCAAAACGGGAATCAACCCGCTGCTTACCATTCATTCTGACCGGGCAGTTCATGGATCCAGGGGACAGGATTTTCTCCCACGAAGCCCATGTCATCGTGTGAACTGGAAGATGATTGGTCAGAAAGGTGGGCAGGAAGCAGGGGTGGCCTATCATCCTCGATCATCACGATGTCATCTTGCGGCATGTTCACAGTGGGAGAGAACTGGTAGTTACCTGAGACAGAGGGGGGAAAGAATAAGAATGAGCAGCATATATGATTATATGCATTTGTAGGAGTTTCTTCACGATTCTAACAATCTAAAACTGCACCAGTGCTCAGTTTTTTAACATTCCATCAGCGGCGTCTGATAGCAAATGTGGAAATATGCTGAGACAGACGCACACATCCCTCCACAGACACAGTTGTGTAAACATAATAACTTTATCTTCACTTCACCAATTACCAAGATGATACTGTGTATAGATAACTTTAGCCAAGACTAGCTGAACTATGTGACTGCACTATGAAATTTTCATATCAGCACATGCCTGAAGGACACAAACATGCTCAAAAAGATTAAATAACTGCTTATCAGAGACATGTTTCCGACGCTGAATGCATACAAAGATGGACCAAGAAAACATCAGCTAAATGGTGGCACCCACACGAAACCCCCAAGAGGACTAAGTGACCATGAAGACTGATCTCATGTCTACGACCCTGAATCCCGTCTCTTAAATGTCACAGAAAAAGTTATAGATCCAAGGAGTTTTATCCATTCTCCTTCACTCTTCTCCAAGGACAAATGCGAGCAGAAGAAGAACTCCCCTGATCTGTATTCTGTCCCGTCTGACCCTCCCCGCTGAGGACTTCTTTGAATGGCTCCTTTGCTTCTCCTCAGGAGTCAAAGTCAATGGGGAATGTGCAGGCACTCAGCAGCAAGGGCAGCAGAAGCATTGTTCAACGGCATGAGAAGTGGCATTACAATACAGAGGTGGAAGATTCACTCTGAAAACTGATCAGTGCATGACTTAAATATGGACGGTGAAAAAAAATATCAAACCGAACTCAACACAAGTGACGAGATCTGAATTCCGCCACACACCTGCTTACCATTACACAAAGGTTTTCAGAAATTCTGGACTTCCTGTGGTCTTTGCTTTTGTTTCCATTATCGCAGAGCCATTTTGCAAATTTAATAGCTTCAGAACAATTGTGTGTAATCACTAGCAGCAGACAACAATATTTACTCTGGCAGGATCCCAACACGAATCTGAGAGTCATTTAATTTCACTGGGGCCCGACGAATGATAAATGCACATTGTGGAAGTAAATATGAGCACCAATCAACACAGCAATGAGGTGTATAGTTTAGTTTTTGTATTTGCACAGAGAAAAAAGACAAGAAAAGCAAAGAAACAAAACAAAACAGCTGTGTGGGCGAGGACTGACACCAAGGTGGGCTCATACAGGTCTTCTCAAAGGAGCAAGAAAAGTCAAAGAACAAAAATGAAAAGGTCCATTTGGAGGTTATTTGTCATATCTGTCAGGGCTCTTATCAGCGGTATGTGACAAAAGAGATTTATTACACCTTGTGTGAATACATGTTCTATACCACAGACTTCAAACAGTGATGTCATGGTGAATAGATTGAATAATATAGCCAAGATGCCAGCTCACTTTGCCGCCACAATGTTTTCATTACATCGTTTCATTTCCATTTCCATTTATTGTGTTATTTGACAGGGAGAGTGCTCATTGATCAACAGAAAAGTGACTATAAATGAGACAAAATGAAAATCCAATTCAGGATAAGCCTGTTGATACCTGAATTCCTTGGGCATTCTTGCCGTGCTGCTCCGTGACTAGAAAACTTTCCAAAAGCCCCTGGATGTACTTGCACATTTGCTAATTGATTCTTTTGAAAGCCTCATCCTTTTGTCTTTGGACTGCTCATCTGAACCAGTTAAGATGGCTGCCAACACTGTACAGGTGAAATGAAGGCCATTTCTCACTTGGGCAGCTTGACAGAGAACCACAGGTAATTGAATTCACCCGGTACTGTAAATCAGCAGGACTGGAGTAATGGCAGTGATAAACTCCAGGAAGTGAGGTAGATGAAGCTGGGCCTATCACTTTCATAGGAGAAGACAGAAGTTAAATTATAGCTGCATACTGATCATTTATCTTGCTAATTGTGTGCTTTTTAAGGTTCATGAAAAGTTGTGAAATAAGTTTTTTTTTGTATATAAAATACAAACGCAGTCATTTCTGATATAGCTGAGAATGACAGTCAGAAAAACAACATTCCTGTATTTGGCCTTTACTTTATCATTTACTGCCAACTAAACAATATGTCATGTGTGACCAGAACAGCTTCAGTGCTCTTTGTCATTAATTCTCCAAGTCTCTGGAAGTCTACTAGAAGGATGAACACTATTCTTCCAAAAGATTTCCCCTCTATTGGTGATGATAGTGGTGGAGAGTGCTGGCAAACTCCAAAAAGTCTTACATTAGTAAACAAGTGGTTTGAGATTTGTTGACTGTGAAGGCCATGACATCTGATTCACATTATTTTTATACTCATCAAACCGTTCAGTGGCCCCTTGTGCCCTATGGATGGGTGCATCGTCATCCTGGAAGAGACCACTCCCTTTAGGATAGAAATGTTTCATTCCAAGATAGAAGGGATCACTCTGAATAATTTTGTATGGATTTGCAGTGATCCTTCCCTCTAAGGGGACAAGTGGGACCAAACCATGCCATCAAAATCAGCCTTGTTGTTTTGGTGACTAAACTTAACTGAGCTTCTAACATATAGTTTTACTGTGAAAGTGAAACCTAAAGGAAACAATGAGTAGAAACAAAACTTAATTCTAGAATATTGGTCCCACACGGGACACAAACCCCAGTCTCCTGGACGCAAGGCCTGCTGCTGACGTATATCTCCATCCCCTTTAACAGATTTTGTGGCACTTTCTAAAAAAAAGTTGTTCTTTCAAAACTTAATTTAGAATTCAGTTTAGTTATGAACATCATTTTTCAAAGACATGGTCGCAAAATGCCCCACACAGCATAGCAGAGCTACCAGATCCACTCACTGTAAGGGTCATGGTATCAGGGAGTTCCTAGGGGATCCAGGATGTACTGTCAAGCAACACTGGCAGAAGTTTGTCTTGCTACTAAGACAATTTGTTCCAGAAATGTTAAGCTCTTTCAAAATGTCTAAGTAGAGAAAAAGAAACTTTTGTGCTTATAGTACAACTTGTGAATATCTGTGTAAGTAATGTACATGTATAATGTATATATCAGTTTCAGAATCCATTTCCTATTCTATCTCTAATCTGTGGAGAATAATGTTAAGTGTTCCTTATGCTCCATGCAATAGTTGGGTTTGTCCTCAGAGCCCTTGCACAACTCCTCTAAGTCACTTCTCAAACACTTTGCCTTCTCAGTTTCAACACTTTCCTCCTCTATTGTCAGTATCTACTTTACAGTCAGTTTTGCAAAAGTGTGGCAGTGTCAATAAGAGATGCCCTGCGGTTGCGTGTCCACAGGGGCTTTTCTTATATCAGCCTTTAAGTTCCCTCAGTTGTTAGGTAGAGTTACCTCTTGGTTGCATCAGCAACACTGAGAATTTCACTACAGTAGCAACTTGGAAGAGACATACACCACTAGCTGTGTCCTTCAAAGATGTGGTGTGTGTGTTCAGTTACACAGAACATGGACGTGGCATTTGCTTGTATTCACAATATTTGCTCTTTAAGACAATACATCACCCATAATCACCCTGCATCCACTCATGTCAGCAGATCACTTTTGCTGGAGGACACAGTTTTAATTAGAAAGTCTGCAGGACTCCCTCGCAGCTTTATGAAATATTTCCAGCCAGGACCCCTTGACACAAGTGGGCAGCAGTGCAGATGAAGAGTTGTTAAAGTCATCCTACTTCCCTCTTTGTTAAGGAGCAAAACACACACACACACACACACACACACACACACACACACACACAAGCAATGAAAGGCTGGTGGACAGGTATAACTGGGGCCACCCGATGCTTTGAAAGGTGAAAATAATTAGAGACGCTGCAGCACTTACTTTTCTGCAACTGTCAGCATAATAAGCATAGAGGGAAATCACAGAACGCCTACCCCTGATACTTCTTATAGCATAACCCACTCTGAACATGACTGTACAGCTAAACTGGGACAATGAGGCAGACAAGACTAAGGTCAGCTAGGGCAGACCAAAAGGAAATGACTCAAGGGGAACAGTATGTTGATATGAGTTAAATCGCTCTGTGGTTCATAAAACTCGGCTGAGCAAAGGGCAGAGGGAGAATAGAGGCAAAGCCTGGAGAGACAGAGGAATTTTCAGCACCTTGGCGAAGATGGCGCTGCTCACTCGCAGTTTTAACACCGTTGTCTTTTACCAGCTTCTCACAGTAGTTGATGAGAGGAAAAAGGGCAGGTGACAAAACCAGCTGAGACATCTCACTTCCTATTGCCAGTCACATCAACAGACTGTACACTTGTGTGTGTGTTACAGCTTGAACTAGCTGTTGACTGAGGCAGCTGAAAGTCACTGCTGTGTATTAAGGAGAGATGATTCTGAATGCAAACAAGTGCTGATGAAATAATGAGAGGATATATTCTCAAGGCCTAGTCTTCTTTAATGTGCATTGAGTGTCGTCTCTGTTTACATCATTTTGCTGAA
>OMNN01029254.1:12488-23497 GCA_900302755.1 Chromis chromis
GTCGCCTTAGCTTAAAGTCTTCATTAAGTTTGAAGCAACTTTTTTGTTTTTCACTTACCATCCTCATGTCTAAGAACATCAGAGCAAAAACAAAACAAAACATCAGCATCTAAACCTGAGTGCTGTGAATGCTGTTTCTGTTTTCACCAAACCCCAGAACCGCTATCTTGGCTAAAATCAAAATGCTGTTATTCAGCTTGTGATGAACTCTGCAATCCTGAAAACACTGGAGCCTTTCATGCAGTTCCCTGCCCTCCAGTTCTTGGAACAAAAGCATAACAACAAAAAAAAGACATGAATATCTCAATGCCAAACAATCAGCAGTCACACACATATCTTAGAAATATGTAATTGAGGTCACATGGGGACAAATATTAGTCTAATTAAGAATAATGGTTCACAGGATGCTGACTCTTTCACAAAGGGGCTATTTAGTGTTTGCTAAAGAGCTTCTGATTCATATTTACCATCTATGCAGCTAAGGAAAAAAGTTCTCTGGCAATATGATAGTTTCATTGTGGCCTTTGTCATGCTGTAATTAAAGATAGCTTCTGATGAGTCACACTGGCAGGAGCAGACACACACCACCAACCATCCCAGCGCTCACCGCTATAGTTCCTATCCAGCTAAAAACAAAACACAAGCTGTTGGGTGGGGTTAGCCATGTAGCAATAATATTGTAATGTGGAGGCTTTACACGATCACAGTTAACAGCTGTAGCCCATTAAAGTCAACGTGATTACTGTGGTTGTTAATTTTAATGTCAGAACATTAAATTTCATTACAACTGTGGTACATAGACAACATATTTTCATCTACAGCACGCACTAAAAAGGAGGAAAATGTTGCTTTTTTTCCACTTTATGCTTGAGTCTCCTAAGCATTGCATTACATTATAGAGATGCCATCTTCTCTACCACTCAATAGGCATGATTTTTAAATGAGAGCATCAAAAAGGATATGTTCTAGGAAATGCAATCTATACTTCTAACCCACACTTGAGAAGCTTGCTTCCACTCAAATAGCACAAAGAGTATAGTGGAAGTCACATGTTTCAGTGACTGTACTGAAGCACACACAGGCCTCTGGCCAGCCGTCCTCAGCACATGGAGGCTATTCTACGATATTGAAGCAGTGATGTTCTTCTTCCCTCTGGCAGAGAGTGAGGACAGAGACAGATGAGCTCTCTGGCTCCAGAGGTCACCTGGTTGCATCCATCCAAACGGATCAGAGCTTCCTTCTCCTCTTTTTCTGCCCTCTGACCAAGTGTTGCCCATTGAAACATTGAGCTGTAAGGTGAGAGGTAACACTAATAGCTTCACTCTATCTTATTTCTCCTACACGCTTTCCTCCATCTCTGTCCATCACACTCTCACACTTTCTTTTCCTCTCTGTTCCCTCTCGTCCTCCCTTCTTCTGTGACAATTTGGCCTATTGATCTGACTGGAGAGAAGATCATTAGTTGATCCTCGCTGTCATGGCTATCAGACCCATACATGGATTGCAGCAGGTAATCACCGTAAGTACACACCAGTGGAAACTGAGGCCTTTATGCACACCAGGGGACTCCACTGTCATTTTTTACCGGTGTTCCACCATGTTCCACTAGGGATTCCCTCGTCAATGCAATTGATCAGAACATTTAGTAGATTGGCTTAATGACAATGTCTTGCTAGCTTGTAGAGAAATGCAACATCGGGATCCAGAAGTCCAGGGTTTAAGCAGGGACATCAAACACTAAGACTTAAAGAGACAATATGGAGTTCATCAGTGATTAACATGGATCGAGGAATAGAGCGCGGTCCCTTGACCACACATTGAACTCAATGGGACTGTTGTTAGTGTATGCAATGACAGCCTAATGCAAAAATATCAGCATGTAATAGATAGAAGTCATCGCTAATGCAAAGAAAAAAATCTACTACTTCTCTACTATTTTTCACCATGATGAGGATAAAAGGTTTTCTTGTTCCGCCCCTCAACAGTGGTGAATCAAGAACCACCCTCACCCAGCTAAACACGTGAAGCAATTTCAGGGAATCTCATTTCAAATCACTTCAAACTTTTTACACAAGCAGCAGCAAGCTTGTTGTGTTGAGTGACTAGAGTCTTGCAACACAATGGTAGTAATTAAATAGCAAACAAGTCTACTTATACAAGTAAAAAATACTCGAACAAACATTATAAAGTTAGAAAACTGCTCCTGAATTTATATACACTTTGGTTAATTCTACAAATGAAAGATAGTTATGTTCAACCAATATGGATTTCTCAGGGCCGATGCTCATACTGATTAGTAATCCAGCAGACAGATAACCAATGGGCTGTTTCTCGGGACGTGCAACCAATCACATAGTGCTCTGAGCAGGGCACTGCTCGAGACTATAGGGTTGTGTCTACAAATAGAAAGAGACGGCTGATTTCAAAGCTTATTTTTTTTAAATAATATTTATTTATTTATTTTTTAATCAAGAATCCATTTTTTTTAATACCAGGAAAACTGGAAAAATACAAGAGGTCAGGCCCCTATTGTTCTATATTATGTACTACATTCTACTGTATGATAGAGTATGTCCCATAGCAGTATGGATGTCTAGAAAATCTACCCTTGTTTGTCCTGTCTTAACCCTAATCCTGCTTTGTATTTCTCTTAAAACCAAACTTAGGTCTACTGAATCCCAATATTACACAAATTAGATTTTAACTACAGCATTGCTGACATGCACATCTTCACATGTGTTTATACTCACTCTGGCTAATCAGACTTCTGGTCAGGCAGAAGTTGGAATTATGTTAGATCACCAGCCGTCATGGACATATAAGAACAATGAAGGTAAAACCTCTCCTATTCTAACAAGTGCAACAAAATAGGAGGGCCAGAGAGATACCATTTATGTTCTCATATGACCAAATACCTAAAAAGGGTCAAGGTGCTGATAGAATTGTATCATTTATATTTTTTTGTTACATGATGATGGATGGATTCCATTTAGCTGCTTTAGTTTCAGGGTCATGCTATTGTGCCTAAAACACTGGAGGTGAAGGGACAGCAGGGTCACGTCCAGGGAGCACAATCCCACTTTAATACCATCAGGGAAGACTGAAGCGTCTGGGTCATTCAGAGGTTAGTGTGTCATGACATATCAGTCTGTGTGTGTGTGTTCGCACTTGTGCTTTCATTTTTTTTATGAATTAAAGTCCTTATAATGCCAGAATCCTACAAAGTGAGAGAACTTTGCTGTTCTGCTCTACTCTGACTAATTTTGGATTTAGGTCAACGTGTGCCTGCAGGATTTTGCACTCTCACCTGCACCGCACACCTTACATCCTGTGAACACCTACTTTCCTGTGTGACAACAGTATGAGTCCGCTCGCCTGGTTCCCACCTCCATTCTAGCCTACCTCCCCTACCTTACTTTGGTGCCAGCCCAAGGTGTGCACTCTGACTTGGTCAAACTGACACATCCACTGACAGCGCTGTTCCACGGGCCTCAATTTTCACCCCAGCGTGTGGACCCCACACCCAGCAGTAGTTTTCAATTAAACAGAACGGAAGGCAAAGCCGGGTGTGATGCTAACGACCTTTGCGTCAAACCCTGGCTGTCGCTGCCACAGTGAGCGCACGCAGGAGATTTCACTCAGTTCCATCTTTCCTTCCCCTTTAATTTGCCTTTTCTTCTTTCTTTCTTTCGTACTCTGTTTTTCCTTCTTTGAGTGAGAAAACTTCTCCGTTTATTCTCTATCCCTTCACCTCCAGAGGGCAAAGGGAGGGTGGGGATGGAAGGAAAGCAGGAAAAGGGGGGAGAAAGTGTCAGGAACTCATTTAATTTGAGCACGGAGTCAAGCAGAGCGTACTGTATGTTCACCACCTGCTAGCTGTGGATTCAGCCTGTGGCCATGATGCTATGATGCATGGTGTGTGCATGTGTGAAGCTAAAGCTGACAATATCACAGCACTGCATGGCTTACTGAAGCAAACAGAGAATGGGATTACCTCTAAGTATTGATTAGCTGAATTACACTCACAGGAGATAGTTCTGAATGACAGCCCAAAATACTGCAAGGAAGATCAAGGCAAAGTGTCCTTACAATCAATATGATGGCAGCTTAATAGCACCTATCTCCCGTGTCATTTTGAGCTTTTCTTTGCTGTTGCCATGGTAATTACAATTTCTGTAATTTATTGAATTGTACCATTTCGGAAAATTATTACCTATTCTTGGTGTTTCAGAAAAAAAGGCAAAAAGCTACCTGTGAGTGGTGAAAGTAGACAAGACAGTCCAATTTCTGATCAATACTTGGGTAAAGTGAGATAAGGCATCCATAGGACATCACAGTTATTTGCTTTATTTCTTTACAGAACATAGACAGCATAACAATACCACTCATGGCTTGGTAGAAAAATGGAGTTTACAATTTCACTGTATTGACTTGCTGCCATCTGCAATAACTCGCAATCATAGTCAGGTCTTAATTCTTGAGCAGCGAAACCATTCCATCCCATTTACCTCAGTGTCTTGGTTCATTTATAGCAGCACAGGCAGTATAATGCAGCAGAGCAGCAGAGGAGAGTGCCTGATTTGGTTAGAGAGTTCCTCTGTTGTCTTTTAAGAGATAAAATGCCTCTGAGTTTTGTCAGTAATCACTGTTTACTCTGAAGAGGAATGTACGCCTCACATCAATGGAAATTGTGTATAACCTGATGTAGAGGTTGAGTGTGCATTTGTGTGTGCATGCAACTACGTGTATGTGATGCAATTGTGCACTACTGTGTCCCAAGCAGCACACGTCTGGCCTTCATGATTCAGTAATTTAGCAGGTCTAGATACACTCCACATCAAGCTGTCAGTCAAGCCCTGGCGGCTGTGTGCTTCCTGACCTTGCAGAGCCGTTCTCAACATCTGTCCTCTAAACACAACTGTCACATCTCACACACTAGACAATATGTCTGAGCACATCTGAAATAACATATAGAAGAAGATAGAGTGGAAACAGCTACTCTCTGTCTAGCCTGCAGACATTCACCATCCACGCTGATAAGTACATTTCACAACATCTTACTGAGACATACTGATGAGGCAATTTAACATGTGATATTTTTACAACATCATGCACTGGCTTAATTCAAACTAAAGTAGGTAGCTGCAATACACAGGCTTTCATAAATAGCAGTCTGCATGACAGATACATATCAATGCGTCGGTAATATTTATAGTATTTGCCTTCAGAGTAGACATTGTGACTGTTGACCAATGTCATGTAGTAGATCTGTCAGAATTTGTGTGGTCAGTGAGCCACCAGGTTTTACATCTAATTTATATTTCAGTATATAAAATCACCCTGTCTGCCTTAATTTTGCTAGAACCAGCCAATTACCTTTATTCCTTACATAGTCCACTGTAGTGTGGAGATGTTACCTTGCTGGGAAAAGAAACTGAAGAAACAACAATCACAAAATGAAAGCCCGCTGTCTTATTTTGCCACAACCCCACACCTGACATGCACAGCAAATATATATTCTGCGACACATCTGCTCTGCGAACGATCCGCATATGTTAGTGTAAACCCTTCAACATAAAAACATGTGTCCAAGGCAATTGGGAGATGTCAAATCATCTGTTCCCATCAAGAGCTGATTCTGTGGTATTATGTCTTAAAACCTGACAGAAAGATGCTGAGTGTGACCAAGTAGGAGAAGGGTTGAGACATTTTCAGCAGGTGTATGCTTGTTTGAAACAAGATGGGACATGAGCATTGACAAAAGAGAGCAGCATTTCCTTCAAAGGTCAGAAAGGAAAGAGAAATCGGTTCAGTAACTCCGGAGCATAAAATTAAGGATCTTAAGACATGTTCAAATCTTCGCCGTGTTGTGTACTGAACAGGATCAACATTTGACATTCCAGTTTCTGCATCTCAGGTGCTGCATTCCACCTCAGCGCGGCAGTGTTGTGTTGCAGCAATGAATATAAACTCAGCTGTCACTGCACTAGACATTTAAATAACAGAATTGTGTCAGTTTAAAAGATGAAGACCTGTCACAGAGAGTAGGCGCAGGTTAATGAGGGCATGACTCAGAGTCAGCCTGAAGACACACAAGAAAAGAAGCTGACATTTCCTCGCACTGAGACAAGCCGAGTCAAAGATCTGAGACTCCGCTGAGCTTCGGCTGTGATAACTTACTGCTTTAGCACCCACTCCGCCCCCACCTCTAAAACTTTTCCACTTGGCTCATTCGACTCCTACTTTGCAGGATGAGACGAGAGCTCGGCGCCCTTGAAGTTTCAATAGCAAAAAACTTTTCCATCAGTGCGCCCACAGTTGCCGCTCATGATCAGAGCAGCGTTCTGGAGAGCCTGCATCGCAAAAGCCAGTGGAATAAATAAGTCAAACTGAGAGGAAAACCCAACCAATTTGAGAACATTTGATTTGGGGTGGAGGAGAAAAATCAGGATAAAAGAGTGAAAAAGAGAAGGGGGGAGGGAGAGAGAGGGAAACAGAGGGGAAGAGAGTGTCAGGGGCAAGCCCTATTGATCTGGAGGCTTAATTAACCATCAGATGCCTCTGACACAGTCTCTGATCTTCTATGATCAGTGGCAGAGTGGCACCGCTCTTGGGGGAGATGGTGTAGAGGTTATAGAAAAGAAACAGGAGAACGGATGGGAGAAGGGCAGAAAGGGAGAAAGTGTAGATCACTGACAGATTAGAAATTTACTTTGCAGAGTGTGAAGACAAGGTGGAAGGGTGAAGGGGTGAGAGGTGAGACTGAAGGTGAGAAAGACTGAAGACAGGGAGATCATGAGGAAATAGTTGAGTTGGTTGAGACAAGAGTGATGAAAGGAAGAATGTGGATGAAAAGAATAAGGAAAAAATTGGAGGAAGAAAAGGGATGAAGAAGGACAAATAGCAGATGTGTGACAAAGAAGGAAGGATTAAGACGAAATAATGTCAAACAGCTGTATATAAACCTGCAGTGTGTGTTGAAAAGAGAAGTGTGGATACGTTTGACTACACTGCATCATTCCCCACAAACATGCCCTCCCCACACTGATGCAATCACCTTCAGCTTCTGTGCGCATGCATATGTGAAAGGGCCGTCGATGCTGAGATGACAGCAGTGACTAGTCGAGGATTGAATTGCCAATTCTAATACACCTGAAGA
This sequence comes from Chromis chromis, assembly GCA_900302755.1. Taxonomy (NCBI): domain Eukaryota; kingdom Metazoa; phylum Chordata; class Actinopteri; family Pomacentridae; genus Chromis; species Chromis chromis. Next base: position 19,648 of record OMNN01029254.1, read on the forward strand.
GCCGAGATCTCAGCCTGCTGATGTCAACTGGGTAGAATGGGAATTGACCCATGTGAAACCAGTCGGGAGTGGAGTGAAGGTGGGGAGGATTGGGGCTGACGTTAATCCCTGAGAGGTTTGAATAGTGAAATAGCGTACCTTGGAATGTGATGAGGGGGGATGAGCCTTGGAAGGTGATGCTGGTTGGGGCTTTGAAGGAAGCAGCTAGCACACGCATTTCAGAGGGGCTGGGGTTAATGTTAAAATTGATCTGGGAATGTCAGATTACAGACAACACCAGTTCATGGGGAAAATATATTCAGTGTGGATGAGGTTAGCAGGTCAACCACACTTCCCATCAAGGTGAATGGGGAAAGATAGGCCAAAAAAAAAAAATCCAATTTATGGAGTAATTTTTGTGGAGTAGCAGTTGACACAAAGACACAAAGGTGGCAAAAGACAGAATGAAAAAAAAAGGCGTTTATTCAATAAACTTACCAATCCGTCCAATAGCATTAGCTCGTGGTGTGGAAATGTTGTCCAAGCTCTCAGTGGTTTCATAAAGAGAATGGGAGATCCGGCGTTCATTGTTGTCAAGAAGAGAGTTAGCCGGATGCTCCAACAACGGAGGGCTGCCAAGAGCTTCCTACACAGACAAGGAAAGAGGTAGAGAGCAGACATGGCGCTTATAAAAGTGTAGACTTCAAAAATAAAGAAAATTAGTTGGACATTTTGTCTTCAAATATGTCAATTGCCAAATCTGTGATTTTTCAACAGCAATATATATATAAAGAATAGATCTATTTAAATTACAGATAAAGAAAAGCAACATTTTGTGGTTGAACATTTGGACAAAAAAAATGACATACTGTCTTTGCCACATTTTAAGAAAATAAGGTGTTCCTGAACCCTTTACGAGGTGTGGCAGGACACACTATCCTGTTGGGGGAGGCCACTGAGATAAGGGAGTGCCTTTGAGATGGGAGGGTGCGCTTGGTCTGGAGTAATGTTTAAGTTGTTTGCATGTGCCAGAGTAAGAACCACATGAATGCCAGGACTTTACTAATAGAACATTGCACTTTAATGAGATGATCAATGCTATTCACTTCCCCTGTTGGTTTTTTAAGGTCAAGTCTCAAATTGGAAGATAACAAAAAATGCTAAGGGCAATGTTATTTGAGCTATACAACAAGTTTAAACTTACTACTAGATAGTAATTATTGCTGCAGTGCAGTGAACTTGTACTGTATGAACAACAGGAAGCATATTCACAGAGAAAACAAGAACTGTGTCTACGTCATATAGCTTCTAATGTGGTGCCATCAATACTCCAGAAACATGGAACCAGGGCTTCAGTATCCATCTCAGCTTACGTCGGTATTTTCTGGTTCAGCAGTGTGAAACGGGTCCTGCAGTAGTCTGAGCTGGATAAAGCTCCATGGATTTCCCATAGGCCAATAGACAGCTGTCTCTAACAATGAACCCCAGTAAATGGACCAGTGACATTTGCCACGTCGTCGATGTGCTGCACTGCTGGTTATTGAGCCCACTGTACACTCAGTGCACGTGTCAGTCTTGACAGGGGGACATGGTTAGTGGTTAGTCTTTAGGTCTGGGACCACTGGGCCAAGATAGTGTGTCCAGTCTTCAACAGCCAACAGTCTGTCAAATGTGATATTTTATAATAGAGACAATGCACGTACCAAAGCAAGAGTCAGGAAGCAGAGAAGAAAAAAATCTCACATCCACGTGTGGAAAGTTAGAGACTAAAACGTCGGCCTTGGCCTTATTCCCCACAATGCTTCATAGCAGCCTGTGGGCAACTGGGAGAATGCACTGGAGAAGATCTCCCCATATAGGACCTATTACAGATAGCTCCCTCACAGCGAGATAGTTCAGCGTAGTTCAACTCTGTACCTCAAGTATGCTTTAAACCAGGAGGCCCTGGCTAATATTGATGTCTCACAACACTCTGTTGGCTTCCGGCCAAAAGAAAGGGGAGTAAAAAAAAATGAAGAAAAAAAAAATCAGACTATGACAACAGCAGGAAGACAAGGGAGCAGGATGGAGAGGAAGATAGAGAAGGAGAAGAGGTAGTGGGGAGATTTTGGTAAACAAATGAAGGGATTTACAAAGAAGAGGAGAATTGCGCGGGTGTGAGAGCTGAGGCCCCAGTGTACTGTGGGTGCTGCCAAGTCGCCTCCTTGTGGGAGTTGTGTGTGCTGGGATGAGATGCATACCAGGGTAGAGGAAGTTATCAGCTGTTTAATATAAATGAGAGGTTTAATGAGGTTGAGAGCACAAGACTTTATCGGGACAGTGTGTTGATAAGAGCGAGGAGGGAGAGAGGCTGTGTGTGAGTGTCTGTGAAATGGGGGGCTGGGTCAACGCAATTACAATCAGAGCCGCGGCCAGTGGCAGCCTTTTAATAAAAAGCATGTCCCTGGATGATTCAGACTCAATAAGGTTCAAATTGTCGAAATGAAGATTTATTTTACTCTCTTTTCGCTCCTTTATTCAATCACTCTCTGCACTTTTTAATCTGTTTTAGATCTGGCAGAGACTTGTCATGAGCTGAAAAGAAGTAAGATGGAAGGGTTCGGGGTAAGAGGTAAGAGTAGAGATGTGTGGGCAGAGTGGAACAGAGAGAGAGAGCACCTGGAAACCAAATGATATGAAAACTATGCATAGATACAGTATGTGTCAAGTGGAAAAGATCTCAGAAAGACAACTATGTCAGTGTCTACCTCTATCTGTAAGAGCTGAACAGGTTTATTTGACGACAAATCACTGTCTTCTATGGCAGACGTTGAAATCAACATAACACAGGGCCAAAATTGCAGCAACCTAATCTTTGTGTATTCAGTATTAATTAAGTCTGCTTCTGTGCATGCTAATGCTTTAGCACACTCTGACTGTTTACTGACTCCTGAATGTTTACTGACTGGTGCAAGTTTAAAGACAAGCTGTGATGTTTTTATGTAAGATTAACACACTCTGCTGTCAAGTCATATTCAGTTGTCAATGTGGTTTTTCCAATGTAATGTCTTTAGATGCTCAATAATGGATATATGTATGTGTAACTGAGGTGGTAGGTGAATAAAGCCCCGTTTTTAGAGAAGGGTTACGTTACACTGCTGCTTCATCAATCTTTTAAAGTAACGGCATTCTCCATTTAGACATAGATCACTTTAATGTTCCTCAAGGCTTTACTCAGCATGTCCACCAATGACAGAGAGAGCCACAGTATGATATTTGTCACACACGCAAGATTGGAAAGCACATCAAGAGAGGCTACACTAAACTAACTAAACTCGACAATAACAGTAGATTTATCAAGGTTTCCAAATGACTAATAGCTTAGTTTATTTATGGACACTGAAAATTGTGTCCCAGTGTGATGATCATCTCACTACTACTTTACTAACAGTACCATAAAAATCTCCAAACAGCTGTGATGGAGCTGAGAACCACGTAACAAATGATTTAACTGCAGGTGATAAACTGTGACTCTGTAACAACTCACCTGTCTGAAGTGAACAGAAGTACACTGTGAAACTTGCCATTAGATCAGGGGTGGGCACTCCTGGTCCTCGAGGGCCACTATCCTGCATGTTTTAGATGTTTCCCTCTTCCAACACACCTGATTCAAATGATCAGCTCATCATCAAGCTCTGCAGAAGCCGGATAACGATCCTGATCATTTGAATCAGGTGTGTTGGAAGAGGGAAGCACCTAAAACATGCAGGATAGTGGCCCTCGAGGACCGGAGTTGCTCATTCCTGCCTTATAGGAATATTATTTCAAATGATAAATACCCTTAAAATGTTCTTTGAATGTTTTCTTCAGAACATTATTGGAACTTGTAGGT
>OMNN01029256.1:9926-21277 GCA_900302755.1 Chromis chromis
GAAATGTTAATGTTAATTTAAAGACAAAAAATTAACCCACGTTTTAATTTTCTTGACATTGCAATAGTTTTTTTTTATAAGCGAGAATTAAAAAATAAATCTAATGGAACCTCTCATATCCCTACAATACAGGCTCTTAAAATATTAATATTTTTTAAAGTGTTTTATCCCTTCATATTTAAAAAGCAGATCAACTTGCTATTTTTATTTTTTTTAAGATGTTGACACAATTGCAATCTATCGTGGATGATTAGAAAAACGCATTGCATTAAATGAAACCAGGCCCTCTCACTGTCACTACGCTTAGAATAGAAAAAATCAGATCAAATGTGAGTCTAAAAAGGAAACCAAGAGGCTTGTTAGGACCGATTTTTTCCTCTTTTTTTTAGTTGTAGAGAAACAAAGCAGGCTGGAGATCACAATAGAAGTAATCGGCTGGAATCGTGGAGGTTGAAAAGTCAAGTAGGCCTTTTATTCTGGAGACACTCAGCAGGAAAATGTAGAGGATGGAGCTTTGAATGGAAGTCAGTGGAAAACCTCCTGTTATAACTGTAATGTCTTAGTAAGAATTAAGAATATCCTGTTTTGGAAAATACTGACTTAATCATTTAATTGTAAATTGTAATAACCAACTCTGATTCCTTTATCTCAATCATAATCTTATAGTTTACTCTATTGTGCTATTTTAACATATTATCAGTTTCACTATTAAAATCAGGTTTATTATCATTACTATTATACAATTTATTCATTGAATTACAGTATAAATAACTGATTCATTTTCTTTTCTATCATAACTATATATTTTGTGTATCTGACAGTCTTTCTTAAAAAGCCTTTTAAATTTCAAATGGTGCTACTATAAGTGACACAGGTGAATTACACACACTAGCAGCCACTGGTCTTCATCCTTGGGGGCCACATTTAGATGCACGTTTTTTTATTTTTTTTATTTTAATGAGAAAATAAAGCCCAGAAGTGCCACAAGAGACAAGTTGCAATCTAACTAAGCGCTCCGACAGAAAGCTGAAAACATGTATTTTGGCCCTAAAGGTCACAGCTTCAGGGGATTATTGTTTTTTTTTCTTCACCATAAGAGTGCCCTGTGGGGACATGCTCAGGCTCTATAAGTGTGGCAGGGTGAAAGCCATAATGTGGATGTGTGTGTTGGAGTGTGTGTGTGTGTGTGTGTGTGCTGCTGCTGACTGGGGTGATTATTTTATCCCTCATTTAGAAACGTGGCCACGGGGGCCTGATTTGGAACCACTGAAGGTTCATATTAAGGTTTAAGATGTTATCAGAGGTTATTAGAAAAATATTAAAAGCAGAAATTAGTTTTTGGGAATTCAACCCTACACTCTTATCAGTGTTTGTAGCATCAGACCTGAGAAAACTGGCGACTCCACAGTAACCTTATGCCTTATAGACGGAAAAACTGTTTTGCTCCAAACTCCATTTCTAACCTTTGACCTTTAAGAAACATAAAATCTAAAAACTGATGATTGTCTTTGAGCTAAAACACCAGCTAGATGTTATTGAAACCACTTTTTAAAAAATCACTAAGTTGTGTTACTGTGTTATTTTGTTTTTTGACCCTCCTCTATAAGATATTCAAGACTCTAAACCAAGTAAAGCTCTGCTGGGATAGTCTGGCTGCGACACCACGATCTACTTAGTAGATACAAGCCTTGTGTATATTATCAGCTCCTGTCGGGTTATCAGAGACTTTGCTTTCACTCTGGACAAGATCACACACATCAAAGCTCATCTGAGGCCTGAAAAAGCACCAAGTGTGCCACCTAGTGCTCATCGGGGAGGGGTGTGTTTGCAAGGAGGGCAGTTAGTCACAGTTACTTCTGTATAGATAAAGAGGTTGTGGTTCTAAATGGACACAATAAGTTTGGTTTGCACATGAAATCTTTAAGAGAGCATCCTGCAGTAAGTTTTTAAAACTTAGAATAAGATATCTTGATTTATTGTGTCACATGCACGTTTAAAAGAAGAGGTGAAATGACAGGCTAAGATGATAAGGAGGCACTCACTCTACTGGTCAGTTTCCTCATTATACAGAGACCTGCAGTGAAAGCAGCTATATATCGTGGCTCTCTGGAGTCCTAAGAAACCCTCACGAGAGTTATCTGAAGTTGAGCTTACCGACCACAAGTTTATAAAAGGAATCCTGGGAGCGTGGTGTCTGATGGATATGGTTATTTGTAAGACATGCAGGATCTAATGGCAATACGTTATCGAGTTGCATTATTGAGAAATAAGCTTCCAGTGTTTTTGAGCTCGGCCCTTACGAAGGACTAAATGTGGTGTAAAGTGTTTGCTGCAGCTTAATGGAGATATAATGATTAGTTGCTACAATTCCCCTCAAAGTCTACTAAAAAAAAAAGAGTAATGTCTGAGTACAAGTGGCTCTAAAATGATGATCTTGGAAACAGTTAACTCACCTCATGTTCCAAAAGGTTGACACCAGCTGCCTTTACACTTATTTTACTATATGGAATCACAATTGTTTTAAAAAAAAAAAAAAGATAATTTAATTGCTAAATAAAGGGAGTGTGCTCCCTTAAAAAGGGAGCACAAATATAACTCTTGGCACTCCTAAACCCCCAGTCCAGTTTTTAATAGTTGCACAATATGCTGGCTGATCTGTGTGTATTCAAAATATGACAAGTTAATTACACCTGTATCTAGGAGGGATAATCCTGAAGATTAAGAACTATCTGTGACATGTTTACCGAGAGCTACCATCCAGGGGAGGGATACGAGACATTTCCAAGGCACTGGATATTGCTCAGATTACAGTAAGGTCAATTATAAAAATGGAAAGGACATGGCACAGCTGTAAATCTAGCTCGTGCAGGCCTGCGAGCGTCTCAGGGAACAAACCGAGAGATCTGTGTGGACTCTGAAGCAGCTACATGGTTGAGATAGACTGCTAATATTCAAGAGTCAGAGCTTTCTGTTGAAGAAGCTCGCACAATCTGAAGCTAGTGAAGAAAATTCTGCAATGATAATATGCTAACTGGAATATCTTCTCTGCGGCAGACCCCAGAAAACATAGGAATGTCAGAATCAAAGTCTGTGCAGCAAAACAGAAAAATCTCCTCCAGTTTGCACAAGAACCAACTGAGCAGAAGCAACACAACTACTGCAAAACACGAAGCCAAATGTAGACTAAAATGGCTTTAAAACAAACAATGACTGGCCAAGTCAGAGTGCAGAATTCCTGGCAAGACCTTAAAATTACTGTTCGCTCAGTCCCGACGGAACCTGACGGAGCCCGAGCAGCTCTGTAGAGAAGAATGGAGAAATATGCAGCGTCCAGATGCACGAAGCTGACACAGACATATCCACACAAGCTCAGGGCGGAAACTGCTGCCAAAACGGATTCCACTTTTAACTCAAAGAGGGCAAACACTTATGCAATCACTGAGTTTTTGCATTTTACATTTGCACTTCACATTCAGAATTGTTTTTTTCTTTGTTGACAGCAATTTAAGATTTTTGCTAAAAATGAAAAACAGTTCCACTAAAATATCTAAGTGTACTTTAGAGATATCAGTTTGTAGGCTAGGGTTTGTAAGCAACAGATGAATAACAACTGATACTATGGCATCCAATTGCAAGAAAGAAAAATCTGATATCGTCTATTTTGCTGCAACAGGTTTCACACATCTTCTCCCTACTATAATAATACCAAACCAAGTCGTTCTCTTATCAGACTGTGGATCAGAGTTCAGCGAAAGTTTACTGCCGTTCCTTATTGTCACATTCAGCAGTAAATTTATCTCACTCGGTCATACAAAATATTAAAACGTATCCACAAAAACAATTATCCTGTAACTCTGCATGAATCATATAAAATGCCAAAGCTCCGGGATAGAACAAATATTAAAATGAAGCTACGAGGACTAATATGGCGACTAAGAAGCAAGCATGAGTCTGTATTCAGTGTTTTAAGGGGAGATGACACCATTCAGCGTCTTTCAGAAGATTAAAATTAACTGTTCAGATGTTTTATGTATGCAGAGTTCATGTTGATGAAGTCGTGTTGTCAGTCAGTTAAAACAAAGTTGTGTTTTTACCATTTAAAATTTATTTTTCAAAAATACAAAACAAGGAAAATAAGTATATGTACACAAACACTATTAAAATAGAATATGTATGGTACAAAATATGTACAGCTTTTCCTCCGACTGAAAACGAGTCCTATCTGGTCCTTTTGTCCTTGATGGTGTAGTGAAGAACTAATGGTTGGGCCTAGGGGAGAAAACATTTAACATATTACATGTGCAGTGGAAATATTTCAAGTGAACTATACTATATATAGATCACAGAATGAGTGCCATTTCTAATTTATTTTATATATCAATCCAACATTATCCTACATCTGGTCCGACTACTACGTGACTCAGTGTTTCCTTTTATTAGCAATGATATAAAATTGACTAAGACAAGAGAGTACAATAGTTTAGATTTAATTTTTAAATCTTTACTGAGCTTTCTCCTGATGTTCCAACTGAACTACAGTACAAAGAAAATTTGCTCAAGTGTGAAGGAATGTATGACATTTGCTGGCGCTAGCTGACGGTGGCTGTACTGTACCTTGCCAAACCAGTGTGAGAGCCATAACCGTTTCATGGTCATGTGATCGGGCAGAGACTCGTTATTGAACAACATCTGGACCTATAGGGAGACCACACAAACAGATGTGAAGGGAACATCTGTGATTATTTTAATAAGCCATTTGCTGCTGGTAAAAGAAGGAAGCAGAAGTCCTTTTTTTTTTCTTCGCTGAAAAACATACTTAGGCAACTTTGTCTTGACTTTACTGCCACTGTCGTGAAGTAACTATATTTAATCAGCTTGTTATTGGAACATGTAATCCAAACCGCTTTAGGTAAGCTTCAACAGTGCGAGTCAAGTCAGTCATTCCCTACAGAACTGCAACAACCTGGGCAAGGATTCATTTCCATTTTCAGTCAGAGATGGTCAGTGCAATGCAAAAAGCAACACATGACGTATGCATTTACTAAAAATAACAAGGTTAATCAACATGAGGCAGAGGCGATGTTGCTACCTGCTACCTAATGTTGGCTAACTGCGTATTACCTTGGCTTAAAAATGGGTGTTGATAGTGAGAATACAAACAGAAACATGGTCCCAGTAGAGGATTTTATGAGAAATCTGCTACTAAATAAAATTGTTTTGCACAGCTATTGTCACTGCCAAGTTTAACAAGTTTATGGGGAACCATGATCGGAGCAGATAAACACATTACTGATCATTGCACACACTTATTTTATTGGTCAAAATCATGGTTTAATAGAACTTTAAAACCACCAGAGATAGCACCAGAGATATATTGGAAAATGTTACTTGCATGCCGTAACATTTAGCTTCATACGATTAAACAGGAACGCTTACTGACCTGGTGTTTTTCCACGTTTAGCCGATGACAAAGCACTTTCCGTAGGTGTCTCACCTCCGCTCGGACAGAACAGCGAACAAACTTCTGCTGCAGAGACAAGGTCAGACAATGCGCTGTAAAACTTCAGACGAGCAACATGATCAGTCATTGACGCGGTCACACAAAGAAGTGATTCCAATAAATTGTGACCAGCTGCACACTTGTGTTTACTATCCGACTTTTGCAAACACTGAGGAGCTATTTAGGGAGATCTTTAGTTTTTAAAAAAAGTTGCCATACCACAGGGGCACATCCCTCACTTATGTTTTAGATTTGTAGATTGTGAATTTGCTTTGTAATAACAGTTTGACCTATGATGGTATTAAGGCAGTCAGAAAAACGAAATCCAACAATGATATACGTCTCTTAGGTTTGTACAACTCCATGCTGCCGTTTCTTGCCAAAAATTTTAGCACTGAAATATTTAAATGCTTGTAACGTATATCCGAAGTTCACCGTCTCGTGGTGCTCTGTAACAAAAGCTGACAAAACACATTTCCAGCACACAAGAAACGTAAACTAACAACAAGGTTAACAGTGATTCAACAGGGTGTGGCATGCTCCTGTTACAATTAGATTTACAGTGAAGAAAAACCCAGCTTACTGCTGGACGTCTCTGGTCCCTACTGACTTATTACACTCTCTTAAGCTAAACTTCCTTTTACCCAGAAATGCACTACAAGCCTGCAGTATTTCTTCTAAAGCGCAGGCAGAAATTTGTTTTACCGAATTTACACCTCAGTAAAAACAGTGGAGCGATTGGACATGCAGGGTCGCATGTAACAAAGGTTAAGAGTCAAATCCAGAACACTGCTAGAACACAGCTCGCCTTAGAAAGCTGATCCGCCGTAACACCCAAAGAGCGTGTTTACCCTTTTGTTTTTAGATACTTTGAAGGGTTATCATGATCGACTAATCCGTTTTATAAGTTCACACAGAGGTTAGAGTGAAAGACAACTGCGTATAAATAGTCAGGAATGGAACCAATGAAGGCATGCATGCTCCGATTACACAATGAAACTTTAGATATAACAATAAACAACATTTTAACTCTGCAGGGTGGTCAAAGAGGACGTGGGTGAATGGAGATGCAACACTTGCAGGAGTCGGCAGATCACTATAGTCTTACTTTAAATCCTTTGGTGTGACTTTAATCTGGTTCTGACTATTATTTGAATACTGCAAGATCAGATTAAAAGCCTCAAACATCTTCTTACATGCAGCAAAAAGACTGATGGCTTAGAAGTGACTAGCAGCACCGAACAGCCATATGTTAAACAAGGGTGCCCTCTGCTGGAAGAACAAAGTCATTGCAGCAGTGTTGATGATTTGCAGAGTGCTATAGTTAAACTGTTCCCTCAGTAAACCTTGTTTGTGTGTAATCTGGGCAGAAAGCACATCGTATGTCCCTTGTTACACATCTATCCCTTGATAAATGGGACTGCTGAAGGGATACAGCCACAAAAAGAATCAGTATTTTTCATTTATACGAGTAGAAAAATGTTTCATGTTGTAAATGTGTGTGTGCAGGTTGGAGTAAACAGTGAAAGGATGAATATACCACCACAATGTCACACTCATGCAGCCTTACAGTAAACTGCTATCATGTCATCATCATAATGTGCCATAATTAGTACATCGCTTATGCTCAAACAAATTCTGCAGTGTACCTAGTAGTGGTAGAATTTAACATTTTAATATCTATCTATATCTATCTATGTATCCCAGATTTGCTTGTTTGTCCCAAAGGATGGAGTTCTAAAGTTTATATATTGACAGGACCGCATTTGCGTATATTTATAGTGTGACAACGCATCACACAGCACCTTAACTGTCAACTGACACAGCTCTTTGATATTTTTAGGTCCCCATAAGTCCAAACTAATCACTACAAACATTGCATGACATCATGGGCCGCTAACTTTACCATGTAGGTCAAAAACACCTTAATATTTGGAAGGCAGGGGAAATATATGCTTCACTGGTGGACTTCTCCCACTTATCCCTGTCTCTGTGTGAGCATGAGGCTTCATCAGCAGCCAGACTAAACAGCTAGAAGTGCTGAATTCTGCTGTCGCTGCAGTTGTCACAGTGCCATGTATTTGCTTAGCAGCTAAGGGTAGAAATTAGTTGTTAAGGCTTCAAAAATGTTCCCCTGGAGACATGTTTCTTTCTGGTGAATCCATAACCAGCTCGACGATTTCACACAGTGCTGACTTTTACTGAAATATAACACTAAATACATCTAGGACAGTTTATAAAATGACTCACCTGAAGAGTAAGTTTTGTCTTATCTTTCCCAGCAAGTGACGAACTGCAATGATAAACCAGAGTAGTCAGCTTTGAATTGCATTCCTTATACTAATATGTAAACCATCATATCTATAATTTACCAGTCTAGCCTCAAATAAATATTTTAGTACACACACATTATTTTAAGATAGATCAGACAAGAGTATAGCCTACCTTAGCCTTTCTAAACACAGCGATACCTGCTCGTCATATCTGTAGAAGTGAGCTTTTGAATGGTCGAAGCTTGTGTAAGGTAAACCTGTAGCATCTGGTACACCATCTACAGAGAGAAAGGAAATCAGTTAGCACTTTATTAACTGGGCATGTTATTTTATTGTAGCTTTTTAAAAATGAGACGCAACTATCTAGAAAATTGCAGGACAAATGTAGGTGAAGTTGGGGTCAAGACAATGTGTTTAAGACACAAATAATAACTGTTTAGTAGAGCAGAGAAATTGGATGATAAACTCGAGGACCCATTTGTAAATGCGGTCATTGCACTTGCTAAGGCTCCAACATTGACAAAAATGTACTTTAAATAAAAATCTGTGTCATCAACATCAAGAACTAGCAGTCTTTACAGTCTCTCACCAAACCACAAACAGATTCAGCCTACAACTAACTTGTAACAACTCCTATATAATCTTGATCACAGCTGGGCCTGGCACTGGAGAAAACCCCATAAAAGACAGGATGTGGTATGTTTCACATTAAAATGAAAGTCTTTTTTGTATAAACCCCATTCAAATGTTAGTCGACAAAGCAATAAAAGAAAGACTTACCATCTCCGGTAGGCTGGATGACTCTCTCTAACCCTCGAGACTGATAAAATTCCTTTATTCTTTTGTCTTCACCTGAGAAAATACAACCACAGATATTATAGGATGAATCACAAAGACAGACAATCAAGTTATCAGTTGGCCCCCCAGCTATACTAGCTTACTTACAAGCACCCAATAGTTAACCTGGCCGTGCTTAAAAGATGTAACACACATAAGCCTGCTGTACACTGAGGAGTTGTACTTTAAATGACAACGAAGTACCTTCAACTAAAACTAGCAACTAGCAGAGAAAAGCTTTTTTTTCTTACTTTCTTGTAGTCCAGGCACCAGTTTGTAGACTATGTCTTGCATCACTCGGTCCAGTTTGAGGTTGAGTAAGGGCTGCGTTTCATGGATTTTGATGTTGCACATCGGACAATACTTGCTTGTTTGCAGGTATTTCACAATGCAACTTTTACAGACTATTGGGGAGAAAGAAAGAGAGAAAGTGAGAAATGTTATTTTCTACATCAGGCTGAACATTATTCTTGTAAAATGGCATAAAGACTTGATAGATCGTAACTTTACAGAGCTCTGTTAAAACTCACAGGTATGCAAACACTCTGTAATCGTCGTGGCATCTATGAAGTAGCCTGCACATAGGTAGCAGACGATATGTTCGTTAAGGTCCTTGATCTTCAACTTGACCTCCTCCTGGTAAGAGAAACAAACAGGTGTTATACACACTGTAAAAGCTGACATGGCCTGTAAAAACCAGGTACACTGAAAGCACATTCAGTATGGAAATGACAACTGATTAGAGCAAACAAAACCTTTTGCAATGTTACTATGAGCATGTGTGTACTCTTTTAAGACAGACTTTTTTTTAAACTATAAAAAAGTGATTCTATTAATATTTGATAACTCTGCTTCAGTAGCTTCTCCTTAGGCCTAAGAGATAAGTGCTTTAAACTGTGGCTACTTTTGACTGGATGAGCAGTCTCTCCATTTTATGATGAGATTATTATAATACATAGCAACTTGAATTTGAACTCAAACACCTGTATGATGGCTAGAATGATGAGCATCAAACTGCACAGAGGATGTTGTGTCTGTATTATGTATCTTTTCAGCTTTCTTGTCCCAATCCAATGAGTTTAATACAGAATATGCCCTCAGAAGCCACTTTATTAAATACAACTATGCAATTCGATGTAACCGCTCTGAAATAAATTCTACTTCTAAAAGTTTTCTAATGTTCAGATTGTGTTGACACTGTTGTAAATGTGCATATTAACATTAATCACCCACAACATTGAAACTACAGATAAAGTGAATAACACTAATCACCTTGTTACGATGCAAATGTTCTGCTGGGAAATCTTGATTACTGACACTCATATGGATGTTACTTTGACACACATCCTTCCAAGCATTGTTGCACACCGAGCACATCCCCTTACGACAATGGAAATGGCACCCCCTAACACCAACGGCATCCCCCAGCAGGACAATGCGCCCTGCCACACTTGAACAGCTCAAGAAACACGACAAAGAGCCCAACGCATTCATCCGTCCACTCAACTCCGCAGATCCCAATCTGATTGAGCATTCAAGCCCGATCAACGGAGGAGGCCCCATGTCGCCGTCTTTAACATGCCTCGTTCATGTGAACACACAACTGCTTTGTATCTTCTCTCTGCAACTTTACATCAAGATTTAGGGAATTATTCTTTACTAAAGCGAAGCTATGCATTTAGTGTCATTCAGTGTCTACCTGACTGTTTGGCTATAAGCAGGATTACTCTAAAACTACCAGGCAGAATTTCATGAAACTGAGACGAGAGATGGAACAGGGGAAAATAAAGTATGGTGCAGATCCAGGTCAATTTTCTTTGAAACTGTGTGATAGAGCATTAGCATTGGTGGAGGACTCAGAGCACACTTCTAACTACCTTAAAACTTAACTTCAGCTGTCTTTACTCCATGGTGGTTAGACTTTGCAATTATTCCTCAGTTCAGGTGCGTGCCAAACCGTGGGAGGGCAATATATTTACAGTTCATTTTGAATAAACTACACAGTAAAGGTAGTAAAGCACCAAATAAAAATAAAAAACTACACTAAACAGGTCCAGTGGTTTGTGAAGCGAAATTATAACCGGTGGGTCGCCAGTTCAAGTCCTCGGACTGGCAAGACGTTGAGGTGGGAAAGTGAGAGCGACCGCTTGTCCCAGTCACCACCACTGTGGGCCCTTGAGCAAGGCCCTTAACCCCTGACTGCTCCCCGGGCGCTGCACCACGGCAGCCCACTGCTCCTAGTATGTATAGTTAAGGTTAACTTTGAATAGGATGGTTCAATGCAGAGAAGGAATTTCCCCAAGGGGATCAATAAAGGTTAGATTATGGTGCAAGAGAAATCCCACTTCACTGCTAAAGCATTTAATTTAATCAAAATTTCACTTCATGGATCACAGAAGTAAACAGAGCAGCTGTATTTGAACTGCTGCCCACATCCACTCATCTCAACCTGGTTCCCACTCCCTCTTTACACCACGCCACATACAGCAGGAAGCATCGGACACTCTTCCCTCTTATAGCATACAGCCTGGATCTTTTATTTTTATAGCTACTATTCACAGCATCGAGCACCGAGAAAACATTACTCAACTACATTTATCACATAGTTTTTCTAAAGCGTAATCCACTTTGATCTCTCACTATTTTGCATGCAGTGATTCTTCTGTGATATGTTTCTGAGTGTATCGCTTAGACCTTTTTAACTCCTATATATATATATATATATATATATATATATATAT
>OMNN01029258.1:0-11635 GCA_900302755.1 Chromis chromis
TGCGTGCATGAACGTGGACCTACATATTCGGGAAGATGCCTCCCTAACCACCCAGTCTGCGTGATGCCTATAACTAAGCTTAATTGCTGCAAGACTAGCCTCTTGTTTGGATGCCGGAGGGGTTTTCTTTTATTATACAGAATGAATCATCATTAAGATATGCTTATTCAGTGGCCTTTCCTTGACTTAAAAACGCTGCCGCACACAGGATCTCTTTTGGATTCTATTTGTAACCATGAGTGTGCTCACATTTGTGTGCCATTCTTCACGGGGTAAAGTGTGCCTCGAGAAGCACGGCATCGGTCTCGCATGTTCATCACTCAACTTTCACATTGTTATGTGACATTTCACAAGAGAGATTCTCTTTTGTGGGAAATAAAACCGTGAAATGTGTGGAAAAATAAAACTGTGAAATGCCATTCTGGAGCTGCACGGCTTTAGTTTACCTTAGCAATTTCAGAGCTGGCAGGAACAAGGTGCAGTGCAGGCCCCATATTGTCAGAGGTGCTTGATCCCTACCCCCATCCCTTGCCCTCTCCATCTGCCACTTATTTAGATTGTGCTGGCCACATAGACATGCATGTAGTTATGCATGTATGCACACACATTCTTACACACATAGATGCAAACACATTATATCAGTGATAACACAACCCCCTCTCAAATACTAACTATTGTCAAACACACAGAAAGAAAAAACATGTTCACCATTTGTGTTACAAATGTGATTCCACGATTTATACGGAAACATGCACATATGTGTCCATCCCCGTTGTTATTTTATTCCCTTCCTGCTATAATGAGATTCTGTTATTCGTGGATTCAAAAGAAAGCCTTGTGAAAAACTGACAATTTTCTACCGCCTGAAGCCTAGTGTCAGAAATATGATCTTACCCTCACCTCTTACCCTGACTGCCGTACTGTAATGATGCTCTGAGGTGAGCCCACTCATCAATTATTCACATAATGCAAGATTTTCACTCTTAATCTTCTTGCCAGCTACAGAAGACCGTTTAAGAAAAATAGAGGAGAAAAAATAGCGGATGAAAAAGAGAGTTTGCAGTGGACAGACAATGCTCTTGATGTGAGTTATAATTGTAGTTTAACAATGTGTGGACCTCTGGGATATTCACTATGCAATATATGGCCTTTAGACTAGGATCACTATGGAAACCAAAGGCCCTGAAAGACCTGCAGTGCCCACCCACTTGGACAGCCGTTAATCATCTTTGCTCAGATCCTGGCACTGCAGAATTTGGCCAATGTGTCAAGAAGCAATTATATATACTTAGTGCTCGGGCACCCGATCTCCTCCCTCCCTTCTCTTTCCTCGCTCTCTCACTCTCACGCTCTTAATATAATCACAGAGTAGTCAGTTTAAAAGCCCTCTGTTCATTTCACTATCTATCTGGGGGATGCACACAATGCAGATGAAGAGAAGTTTAAAAAGACAGAGGATATTCTATTCTGAGAGCCATTATAATCAGAATATTCTTTACATATAAATCATATCCACCCATTTACTCATTTTACCAGCCTCCTGAGCTGACTGACATACTAAATTACCCCAGCTGGCCCATTGCATTCGCAGCACATATTGGGCTGGTGCGGATCATGGAGACTAATGTGAGCTGACTAGAGGGAGATTATGTTCCGCTGCTAACAGCTAAAACGTGAATAACACTATCCGCAAACCCACGGTGTTCCCCCATTACATCAGCCCCGATCAGCTGTGTAAAAACAGACAGAGAGCGAGTCGGAGACGGAGATAATGAGACAGAAATAATATCAGGAAATAGGAGACAGACAGATGTACTCTGTAGAGTTATAGAAACAGAGGTGTGGTCTTGTTTTATAACATCCCATCTGAGGCTGAAATTTCTCATAAAGAGCAACAAAAATATGAAAAGTCCAGCTCCTACGTGAAGGACATGCAGTGTTATTTTGCACTGACAGACATTCGAACAACAGTTGAATGCCTGACTTGTGATTTCCCATTGACAGATCAAGGGAAGGGGTATCATATTTTGTTATTATTTACTGTCCTACCACTGTCTGCAGATTTTAATGCCACCAAAGTCATTTTGGACAGCTAGCTGTGCATTAGGGATGTAGGGCGGTGTTGGGCTTTGAACACTTGATGACAGGCTGTCAGACAGCTTCCATCCATTGGGCTCCTTTTACCAAGGTCCACTCTTGCACTAAGTCACTCTCCACCATTCATCCAGAAAAGGACACAAGCATTTCTGACACGTTTGGTGCTAAGTGAACTGAAATTGTGTGAATTTCACTGCATAGCACATTATCACATTTGCAAAAGGCATGCACTGGGAGTAAGGGTGGAGAAAGAGAGTTACTCCAGTCGGTGAGATGACTTGAGACCATCAGAGTGAAGTGACGATTTTGACTGTGCATGTGCACGACTAATTAGCATTGAATAAATCTGCCCTTCCTGCCTTGTGTTAAATAAATCTCTAATGATTAACAGAATGCAGAGGGGAAGAAGAGAAAAGAGATGAAACTGTTGTTTTTGAAATGAAAAGATCATTCTTTTTGAATCGCTGATGAACAAATTCATTTGCACATCATCTGACAAACAGTCTTGTGATGCTATGGTGAAGGGAGCATCAGATATGTTAAAAGATGAGAAGGGTCCTGACATGATGTAGAGCTAATTCACAAATGCAAAATGCAAATAGACACAGAAAAACAAACCTAATCAGAACATTAAATTCTTAAAATATCTGCAGTTATTTCACATAATGTTATTCATCCATTGCCTGTAAGCGAGCTGGAGCTTACCTTATGAGGACAAATGGGGGGCGGTGAGTTAAAAGACTTCTCCGGTGTCTGGATCGGGTTCTACAAGCAAAACACATTATCAGGGACATGTTTTCATTGGACCCAACAAATCTTCAGTGATAGAAGTTGCAGCTTATTTCCTGGTCCTTGCTATTAGCATTTTCAGAAAATATATATTTAGGGGGGCGGTAAAGTGACTCCCACTTTTTGCTGTCCGCTAATCCAAGGACACAGCTTTTGTTGACGGTCACATTTTAAATCTTTATCTTGATGGCGTAATCTAATCGTGCATCATGTCAGTGGGAATAATGCTGAATTTTGTTTTGTTTTCCAGTTTTCCCTTTTTTTTCTATCCCTCCACAAAGATTACAAATCCTTCTTTGTCAGAAGATTTCACTGAACATATGTTCAGACTTTCGTGTACACGCCTGATTGCATTTTTTTGAGGTTAAATGATTATTACATTGTTAATACACCAATACATCACTCAGATACAAGAAAACACCATTAAAACGCAGACACAAGGTAAGTCAACAAGCCAACAACAGATGGCCCCGCTGCTTGTGATTATGCAAAGATCCAAAGTATTTGCATACTCACAATGCCATCATAAAAAAAAAGAAAAAAGACAACAAGGAGCCATCTTGAGCTGACCTCGGCGAGAAATGAAAAGAGCAATGGGTGAAGCGAACCAGCAGGGAAGTGGACAGGCTCGGCAAACTTCTTTGGGAATCCACCGAAGGCCTGCCTCCTGGGAAAGCCCTGTTGATTTCCAAGCAGGTGCTTTCAGTTATGTGCTCACATCCAATTATGTGCCTGTGGTATGTCTGATGCTCCATGACACTATTAATGGCTGCCTTATGGTATCACCAGGACAGATGAGACACTCAACTCTCCAGACTCTTAACATCTATATTTC
The DNA here is from genome assembly GCA_900302755.1 of Chromis chromis. Lineage (NCBI taxonomy): Eukaryota > Metazoa > Chordata > Actinopteri > Pomacentridae > Chromis > Chromis chromis. Next base: position 3,722 of record OMNN01029258.1, read on the forward strand.
ATTGCAACATAGAAGGAGAACACCTCACTGGCCAAGGCAACCGAGAGAGAGGGGGGAGAGAAAAAAAAAACAGCCAGGCTTTCACTGTAGCGTAAACACCAAGTCATGAAATATAAATGAATAAATGGGCCTTGCTGGGACGATGGAATTAGCAGACAAAATTTTCCCTACAGATTGAGTAGGCAATATAACCATGATATCTTAATTGATGTGACAAATAAACATGAATTATTTTCTTCAGGGATAGCAGCAGGAAATGGATTTTGCTGCTGCATATTTGTAGTGAGGAAAACTGAATAATCTGGAGTGCAAACATTGCTTCCAGAATTGTGGCTTATAGACCGCACAGTACTGTATATTGTGATTTAAGTGGGGGATGGATGAAAAGCTGAGAAATAGCGCAATTAATTATAGTGAGAATCAGCTTTTGTACTATATAGATGATCCTGCACCGAATTACCACTCAAGGTTAATCAAGAAGTAACAACACTGAAAATGGGAGAAATAATAAAAAAGCTTCACACTAAAAAATTCCAACGCAGCCTGAAGTTAACTTCATAATTTCCAGTCACCCTTGAATAGTCTGAGGAGCTAATAGAAAAATGCAAAATAAATCTATACAACATCAGATGCCAAATATGCTAAAATGATTGAGCAGAAAGTGCGATGTGTTCTTAAGATCCTTACTTGAAGTCAGTTTAAAATTGCAAGAAAACAACAGAGCATGTATTTCACATTGAACAACTACTTTAATTTGAAAGCACAAACAACAAAAAAGGAAGAAATATTAACAAATAAAAATATAATGTGTTTTTAAAACTCTGCTTGGACTACTTGGTGCTTGGTACAGAAAAATAAAGAGGCCTGTTCAAGCTTAACACCAACCACAGATAATCTAAATGTCTTTCTTTTTCCAGCTCAAACATGCATGCACACCAACACAGTGCAAAATCCCCCATGGCTACAATCACTGTTGTTTTATTTTTTTTTTCTTCTTTTTTTTTCTTTATTGCAATCTTATTTTATTGTTTGAGTTGAGCAAAACACCACTTTTCATTTGCACCACATCCCTCGGACACAAAGCCCAACTCATGTAAAAGGTAATTATTAATCATGAGTGTTTCATCAGTGTGGCAGCTTTTTACAGGAAGATGATGTAATCAGGAGGGGAAATTATAAGTGGAAAAAAAATGGAAGGAAATACAGCTGTCATTTTTCAACTCACCATCGGTCTGGGATTTTTTTTTGCATCTGATAAAGAAACACTATTGACAAATCCTGCAACCGAAGGGCTTTGGATTACACCGCATATTGATGTTCTTGTCTTTTCAGGGTGCTTGGGGTGGTTATTGTAATTTGATGAGGCCCATGGTGCACGATGCTATGCTATATAACACAAAAAATGTTTTCCAAGGAAACGGAAAGATAACTGTAACATGATGTTTCTTTATCTAATTTCTTGGAGACATGCTGATTTAGTAAGAATCATTTCCGCTGTGCCTTAGGTTTTTTCGTCTGCATAATTGTCACCCTCACTCAAGAGCCATTACAACCCGCAAATTGTCCAAGTCTTAATTATGCGCTGTGTAATACATATTTGGATGAGTCTCCACCACAATGTAGAACTAACCAGGAAGCCAACTTGCTTGGAAGAAGCATTAGCACATAACCCATGTAGCTTGTGCTCTCTTTCTATGTGCCAGATGTAGTATATAGCAGTCTAGTCACATTCAACAAGCCAACCTACCCAACAAGCCCCACCAAACAAACAAGAGCACTATTCAGTGCTGAGTGGACAGGGACTTGTGGCACATTTGTCTTTCTAGTCCCATCAGCTCAGCCTCCACAGAAGGAGGCTTTATACTGTCGTCTTCCCCAGCTCTATCAAAACTACTGTGCTACATTTAGTAAACTGCATTCCAACCAGCTAGTTACTGCTTTCCTGCCTCTGTTTGCCACCCTGACATTGTTCCCCCCCACATCCCCTCCCCCCCAATAAAATATAGTTCTCTCACTAGGATTAAAGAAGCAATGTAGTTCAAGGATTATCAAATGCCTTTGATCATGTGACTGCCATGTTTTTGATCTGCAGCACATAGCACCAAATATATTCTCTTTTTCTTGCTTTCTGTCTCTATCCCTCTCCATGGATTTCCCCTGCTTGCTGCTTCTCTGCAGTGTGAGAATAGTTCTTGACAGGCAGTGGAAGGAGAGAATGTAACAAGCATAAAACACATATTTGTAATATTGTGACGGAGAAGATCATGCTCCGACTCCTTATCAGTCCACAAGTGTTATGCAAGATAAAACATGCCTGGTGCTGAAGTTTGATTAACGCTTTTATGTCATGTAGATGAGTATTTATTTTATCCCCCCCAAAAAAGTGTTTTCACAGAGTCCTGTATAGTTTTTCATAGGGCAAATTGAACATTTAATGTCTCCTCCCTTTTGAGGCAATGACACAGATGTTTGGCACAGAAAGAAAGCGGCCATAGATTATTTGCCTTTGAAACATGAAGTAAGGTTTCAGATGCCTTTATTCCCTACTGCAACCCCAACTGCACCCCGCTGCTGTTCATTAGCAATTTCTGAGCCTTGGGCAATTTTTCAATGTTTCAATCCCTGCATTATTATTATTTAGTGGCTGACTTGGACATGCAATCAAAGGGACACGCAATATGTGCAACACTTGTATCGCAAAGCACTCCCTGTACCATGATGCCCAGACTAAAAATGTATAATTGCGAGCCAGGGGATCCGTGGCGCAAATTTAGTCAACATACCTCAAAAACTGTTCTTTATCCTCATTGTACAATCACCTCCTATTAATGTCATTGCCAAGGCAAAAAACGGAACATATCAAAACAATTATTCTGATGTGGCTTCAAGCAACACAACATTTCACCGTGAATGGCAATCGAACCTTGAATCATTATAAGGCGTGGTTTGGGGCAAAAAAAAGCCCATCAAAAAATGATTGAATATCATTTTAATGGGTAGAAACCTACGAGGCTTTCATACTGTCTACCTGCCATGTTATTAGATAGACCATGTCAGTCAAGCTGAGCAACACAGAATCAACATACAGACAGGCTGACAAGACATAAGCATACTGCCTTCCATCTTCCTCCCAGCTTGGCATGTTTATCTAGTCTTCCATGTGAGCTTAGTGCAGTACTGTGCATATGCATACAGAATGATGAAGGTTCAGAAACTAGCGCCTGAAGGAAGCTGCACATATAGCACAAGCTCTTTGAAATTGTGCCAGGGTGGGCCTCATTTGCAAAGCAATTTGACAACAAAAGTAAAATACTCTGCAACCTCAAACCAAATTCTGGAGATGCCAACTGGTATGGCTCTGCAGTTTGCTGAGAGAGGGAATTCAAGAGGGTTACATCCGGTGTCTTGTGTGTGTGCTTCTGACATGGCTTATTTGCAGAGCTAGCATTGCACCAGTGCAATGTCATGATTGCTTTGGCAAGGAAGGGGGCCTAATTTACATGAGGGGGAGTCCTACAGGCACACAGGAGCTTGCCTTTGACCAAGGTGCCAACAAGCCTGCAGAAAAACATTGTAATTACAACCTACAAAGCTGCTGTGTTTAAAACAAACTCTCGCTTAATACACCGGGACCACATGCGAGCAAATTAAAGTGAGGCAAAGTTTTTTAAATGAACAAGACAGAAAACGGTGGTAATGCTTAAATATGTTGGACTATCCTTTATACACCCAAATCAAATTTAAACTGCGGAGGCTATTGAATTTAATTAAATTCACTATTTCATGTTTGAATGTGTTTTATGCAAAAACGTCCAGTACATTGTATTCTCCTCGGGTAGACTGAGGATCCAGTGCACTTCCAGCATTAACCAGCCAATCACCAGCCACCCTATTACCGTTCCTCATTCACTGAAGATTTTTTTTTCATGTCCCTGTGATTCTGAACAGTCTCTGGTACCACGGATTGTTTTTATAAACGCAATATAGCTGTGGATTAAGTAGAGCAGGATTTCATTCTTCGTGGGTTTGTTGATAATCTAAAATACATCGAGGAAGCTTAATATTGTTTTTTTAGTGCCTATAGAATGCTGCTGTGACTTTGCATTAGGGGATTTTGTTTTCTGAAAACCTTATACCTACAGAGAAGGGACATAACTAAATTTCACAAGCCGATACGGTTTTAAATTGAGCAACAGAGCTGCTACTAAATGCCAAACACGCCACGCACTCACCGTATTTAGTGCCTCAAAACAAATCCACATTTACAGATCATTCCTATGCCAAAGATGTCTTCAAAAAGTGGGTCACGCATTTTTCCTGTTTGCAACTCATTTTTACCTGAGAAAGGGTGTAATTTGATCAATTTTATTATATTTGATTTACATGCCTTGTGTACACTCCCACTGAGGTTCAACTTCTACCTAAATACTAAGCAGAAAGAACATTTATTAAACAGTATTTGTTCACTGGTGTGTTTCATCTGGTTACTGCCAAAGAGAGAGAGCATTATTTACTACTGGTTGTAAATACAGATGGCGATGGGGAAAAATCATTTGGAAATGATTCGTTTGTTGAAATAGCGGATTAAGTAATACATTCTGTATCAATAATTCATCAGTGAGAATCATATTAGCATCGTATTATAAAAACAACATGAATTTTTGCTGATTATTTCTATAATTATCTTGATTGAGTTATGTAAATGTACTGATTTATACAGCAAGGAGCAAGGTCCCCCTGGATTAAGTTGAATATAATTATATGTGTGTGTTTAGAATTTTGTGAATGTCACAGCACTAAAACATGAGCCGATACTACAAAATCATTATTGCTCAGATACTTTGGAGAGGAGGGGCAGTTTGGTACAAATTGAGGCCACGAGACAAGAGACTGCATGCTGAAAAGCTCTCTAATCCAGTCATATTTTGGGTGACTTTCTAAGATAAATACTTTGGCATTGTCTTGATGAGAGCGCCTCGCCTCATTTAAGTGTCTTTGGGATCTGGATCAATCCACATGGCGGGATTCAGACTTGTACACTTGACCATATAATGTGGCGTGCTTGTCGAAACCCGGAATGCATTTCTCTCTTCAAAGTGTATTTCTTGGCCTGCTCTCGTCACTCACTCCCTCTAACCAATTTGTCATTCTAAGCCTAGCATCGCCGCTGCCAGCGCCCGGATGATAGCAGTGGGCCTTTCTGATCCAGGCAGTGGCTAGGGAGCAGGCCAAGTGTTACGCGAGCCACCCTGGGACACCAAGCAGGCGCTTCTGCCGGCTGATGCACGCCTCCACGGCCGAGAGGAACTGGCTTTGCAGATGCTTTCGATTCGACACAGACTGGAGCTCATCTACTTTGTGAGTACATTTGCTTTGTGTTTGTGCGCTGCATATGTGCTTGTTTGTGTATTTCTGTGAGCAAGTGTGCATGAGCATGCACGTGTGTGCGTCAGAAAGATTAAGAGTGGTCTCTGTGTGCGTATCCTTTCATATATGGGTGTTTGTGCATGGCTATATCTGTGTGTGCATGTATGAGAAGCTGTTTTAAAATTTAAAAAAAGACACAATTATGCTGAAATGAGGCTGAGGCTTTCTTTTTTTTGGTTTGCAATTACAGTGTTTGCTAAGTTCTGATGACAGTAGTACTTCTTTACTGATGTCCTGTAGGCTAGTCAGTCTAGCCACTATTTTCCTCCACTAGCAGATGTTCCCCTCAAGAGAAAGAGGAAACACAACACTGTTGTCATCACTTCATTATTCTGCTTTTAAACAACCATTAATTCCCTCATTCAAATGCTTGGATGCTGCTTTTGCTGTTAAGCTTATCAGCAATGGTCAACCAATTTATTACTGCAGTTCTCTCTCTAGTCGGGTGAGCAGAGCATTAAGTGTATTCAAAATTACATCCACTGCTCATTGTTACTTAATGCTTCTCATGGTCAGGCAAAACTTTTTTGTTGTCACCTTATCAGGTTAAATTACTCATCAGGCTCCTGTCCTGTGCACAAGCTCCCAGTGTAGGTTTGGGAGGCAGACACCCTCTTTACTTAGAGGTTTCAGCTTAAAACGATCCTTTTGATAATATGGTTTTGACTCAGGTGACCCTGAACCATTCCTTAGGATGCAAACTGAGTACCTCTCTACCACTCTCCTCTCTTTATCTTTTTCCATACATTTATATGCCACCATTGCATCTCACGAATTTTGTCTCTTCTATCTGCTGTAGTTTGAGTTTTGTCCTCTCTGAAGGTACAAGTTAAGGATCTACGGTTACTGACCTCACCAACTTCCTCAGTGTTCACTATTCTCCTATGTGTTTGTCTGAATTCTATCTGCTGTCCTGTGCTCTCTCCTTCACCCTCACCCCAACTGGTCGAAGCAGATGGCCGCCCTCCCTGAGCCTGGATCTGCTGGATTTTTTTTCTTTTTTCTTCCCCCTGTCACCAAAGGGCTCAAAGGGTATATCTGGATTTGTTGGATTTCTTTTTATAATGTTATATAATAAAATAACGTAAGGTCCTCACCTTACTATGTGAAGTGTCTTGTGAATGGGTCCTGTTTAAATAAAACTGAACTGGACTGAACGGAATGCACTCAGTGCATATGTTATACATTAAAGCATTCATACAATGACTTTCCATTTGACTGTCTTTTTGATAAAAGGGATCAGACTGACAAACATAACAACTACTATAAAGCTATTTGGTAATAAATCTGGCAAACATATGCTAATCATCTTCTGTTTGTCCATTTACAAAGAGGACGCTCTGTTTTGATGAGCAGTCTACTCTGCTCTCAGCAGCGACGCTCAGCATCGACCTTTCAGACCCCTGCGATTTCATGTTGCAGCCCTTCTCAACAGTGTTTAGGATTAAACTATGCATGGGTAATGGCATTTCCACAGGAGGACATATATTTATCTTGGCACATGGACTGTCACCCACCATTTTGCACCCAACAATAAGGTCTCTGAAAATAGACCCCTTCATTTGTCTGAGAATTGAGACCCTAAGTAGCTCATTGAATGCCTAGCCCAAGCTTTCTCGTTAGACATTGATACCCATCTCACAAAGCAACACCAGCCTTTTATCTGTCTGAGCGTGATTCAGTATTTGATTGGGAATGAATCTAGAAGGCTCCAATCAGTTTCCCTTGTATGAGCACAGTTAACATGAGTGTGACTGCTCCTTGAGCGCTGATGGCAGAGACATGAGCGATTAAGGCCAGAGTCCAATCAAACCAGCTGTGTGCCATTCCCCCCATGGCACTGGTCGTGCCAGGCATGTGTTCCACACTACTAGTAGGCAGAGAGGCCACGACCAAAACCCCAGTCTGGGGAGTTACGGCCACACATGAACTAGGACATGTAGGCAGGATTGGGGTTTTAGCAATACAAACATTTTTCGGAGACAAAGCTCCTATGCAAGCAGAAATAATCTTATTGGTTGCATTAAACCTCAGTGGAGAACTTTTCTGGCCAGCAGAAGTAGGCAGCTGGAGCCTGGTGTAAAAGGCAGGGCTAAGACTGGAGGTGACAAATATTATAGTATGAATCCCAATTCTTCCTGACTAAACAAATGTAATTCAGCCATGATGTCCATCACTCATAATGAATAAACCATGAATTCCTCCAATAGGAGACTGTTCGCTTTTGTGAGTATAATAAGACCTCAGTACTTAAAATTAAAATTCCAAAAATTTCTAAAAATCTAATTGTCTAGTCCAGTCCAATCAGACACCAACATCTAAAAAACAATAGCTTATATATGTTCTAGTCATCTAATCTCAGGCATGGCATTCTACATACAGTCCAACCAAGACTGAACCTGATCAAATTCAAAGTACAAACTTCCCCCAACAGTGGTGATCGCTAATTCACACATTGTATAATTTGCATATGGGAACCTGCTTTCA